>JAYEVD010000122.1:0-152914 GCA_036346405.1 Phyllostachys edulis | reverse complement strand
AAATTTTGATGGTGGCACATGCCTTGAGAATTAGATCGACCACACATACTGTATCAGATTGAAAACTAATATAACCATGGTCCCTACAAGAACATTGTTAAATGGGTCTCTTTGGTCATTCACAATGGTGAAGCTCTGGTGAACACCATTGTTTTATGGAGATGCACCTGAGGACCGACACAAAGTTGAGTACCTTCCAAGTGAGCCTCACGTGCAGCTAATGGCCCAGGTTTAATGTTACAATTTTTTAAAAATAATTTGCTTAGATACGCATCTTGGCAGTTGTTCAATCTATGTACCAAATGTATATTTTCTGATGATGCTATGTCCAAATGTACACTGTAAGAAGCCATTGCGTGCTGGAATAAAAGATGTGCCCTCTAAACTAATGCAAGTTTGGTAGTAGACAACAGACAGTGAGCCAAAATAGCACTCTTGGAGGCAATACCATTCAGAATGCATGATACGTGTGCTAACTAATGTATATATAGATTTCACTCAATCATGTTCCCTTGTATGTAGAACTCCTAGCAGCTAGCAGGAATTTTCCATTCTCACTAAGCACAGCTACATGATCCAAATCATATCATTAGCATAGCATTCAGCAATGTTTACTAGGAAGTTACTAAACCAATGCTAAACGTATATTGATATGCAGGCATCATATGGGGCAAATGAGTCAGTTTGTTAATCAGATAAGGTTGGGTACTAGCAGACACACCGAACCTTTCTTGATATAATAAAGTACACACATAAAGTTGGACCCCAAAGCAATTTTGTAGAACATAGAAGCAGATTTGAATATTCAGTCACTTGCCCAAAAACTTTCCTCCACCCATAAGCAGGTTGTCAAATTGTATTTCTCCTTCAATGGCGGTGTCTTGACAGACCTTGTAGTGGCACCATGTCTATCTGAGCTCCGCCTTCCTCTGTAGGTGACCAAGCCAGGGAAGTGCCATCGAATCAACACGCCAATTATGCCGTTCGGAAGTCTACATTTCTCACCCCCGCCTTCTTCTCACCATTGCCTGCATATTAGTTTTTTGAGGTATGCAAGTAAGTGGGCTAAATTAGTGAAAGTGCAAGCGATTAATTATGTATGCCATGTGAGGCGATGGCAGTCTTGTCCTCCTCTCGGGTTGAGTCGTCATGGCAGGTTCGCAGTCCTCGCAACCAAAAATCGTGTGTTGTAATCTTGCCCTCGCCTCATGGTGCTCATCCTCCTCACCCTCCGCCTCGGGGTGCTCATCCTTGACATCATCGGCCTTGCTGAGGGCTGCGAGTCTGAGGCTGATCTAATAGAGGTAGACCCCACGCGCCCCTCGAGGGGCAGCGGTGCCCTCTGCCTCCTCGAGGGGCATGGCTGCCCTCTGCCTCCTCGAGTGGCCTGGTGCCCTCTGCCTCCATCACATGTTCTTGCCACTTTGAAAAACAAGCGTCTGCCTCTTTGGCGCCACTCATTTCTTGGTGTCTGAAATGAAATGAAATAAAAAAATCAATTAATATAGCGCAATGAAGTAAGCTCATAGAAAACGTAATATAAGCGTAATCAAGTAAGCTCATAGAAAGGCGTAATATAACGTAATCAAGTAAGCTCATACAAAAAATAAAAAATATGCAGACAAATAGATGGAAGGCGTGCAAGATCATGCTTAAGTGATGTCGTCTACAATGGGATCCTCATGAGATGGGCCCTCGAAAAGTCATCGTCATTATCATGAGGTGTTGACTCAACCTCATCCCCTTGATTGCCATCAATGTCTAGCGATGAAGTAGTTCCAAGTCCTCTTGGTTTACAACCTCATCGGCATCGATTTGAATATCATCTATGTGATCGTCCTCTTCCCCAATTATTATTTGAAAAGTCCTGGTAGCCCATCTTCTTGAAAGAATAGGTCAACACCATTGTTGGTCTCCATGTTGTAGTCTGCTCACTAGGGGTAGGTAGTTTACCATATGGTTGCACCTTATGTACTACCCACCAATCCACTAGACTACTTATAGTTTTGCATGGAGTGCGGGATGTAGTATACTTGGGTGGCTTGCTAAGCCACAATAAGCGAGTCATTACTGGTAGGATCCATTGATGTGCAACTTCAACCAGCCCAAGTGATGTATCGTTTGACTCCCTAAGCGGATGGAACCAATGACATTTGAATAACATAAGTTTGAGAGGTTTGCTACCATGGAAATATAGTTCAATTATTTCTTCAATTACTCCATAGTATTCAACGGTGTATTGCTCCCATCACGTCCTATAGTCACCAATCCACTATTAATTGTTGTTGCATTAGGCGTTCCATCTCATGTGTCGATGTTGGGAGCGGTACCTATTCACATCGTAGGTACTATAGGGCGACACCGAGTGTGGCATCCTTGAGCAACTTGCCTCAATTCATTGCTCATAGACTTGTCCTTCAAACTCTCTGACATAAATAGAATGGGTTTCATGTATTAGTGTAACATCCTAATTTTACGAGCTTTAAAAATCTTTTAAAGAGTTAGTAGGTTGAAATTCACCATTTGGATCTTATTTGTTTTTAAATCAAAAGCTTAATATGGACTTTGTACATCAAAACAATTTAATATGATTAAAGTCAACATGAACAATGGTCAAAACTATTTTATCTGGGTTCCTTGGGCTTGGGTATATTTTTGATTTTTACGGAATTTTCCAAGTTCATTTGCTATTTTCCTTTGCTTATTTGTATTTACGGTATTTTCTAAAAGGAAAAGGTATTAAAAATCTCAGAATACTCTTTGGGCTAAAACCCATTCCTATTCCCCTCCGGCCTGCTCCTGTGCGGCCCATTTCCTTTTGCCTCGGCCCATCCCATGTGGCCGCCTTGTTGGAAATATGCCCTAGAGGCAATCATAGAGATGATTATATTTCATTATGTTCACAATATTTGATAATATGTTATCTTGTTCCTTGAATGAATCATCGATCATGAAGATTAGCGAGTATGTGACTTGTTGGTGAAGCTCTTTTTAACTTATGATGATGTCGTTCTAAAAATATCCCAGTCGAAAGTCCTTTGGTTGGAACACTAGTGACTCTCGACCAACACATGTATTGATTGATGACCACGTTTCACGGTCATGGATATAGGGATATCGAATCAATAATGTGGACACGTGTTAGAGAACATGGTGTTGGATAAGACCCACCTTGAGACACTATTGAGATTGTTATGATTCTATGTGTCGTTAGTTGGTTTCAAGCAATGATGATGTATAATCCTTAGACACTGAGATCGACATGGTTTCTTACATGTGTAATAGCACTCTTAGGGGTTGCCAAGCGCTTTGCTATGCGGGTGGTTATAAAGGTAGCTTTGGGTATGCTATGAAACATGCGAGAGAGATGTGGTAGTCGGATATGGGATTTGCCCTCTAACATAACGAGAGATATCTCTGGGCCCTCGAAGTGGTCGGATAAAGAAAGTGCATGGCCATGCCCTTTGGTGGTCGAAGAGTTCGACCACATGAGGTTATCCGATACTCGATCGAAAAGCATTGAGCAGTCCATGGATGACACAACATCTCACAGGAGTTCAACCGGATATCGTGAGGCAAAGGGAGAATACATGAGTAGGTCACTTAGTTCGACCATCTACGGATGGTCGTATGGAGATACAAGCAAGTCGTAGGCGGTGAGCGTAATCACAGAGTGGTGAAACCAAGTCGTGAGGAGTTCTGAGTTGGTCGTGATCGAATCTGAGCTGGTCAGATAGAGATAGGACACAGTCGTAAGTGATGAGGACACTGTCGTAGATCATATTGCATTAAGGTTAAGTCCCATATAATTTGTGTGTATTAGGAATCGTTATGTCTGCTAGGAACCGCTTCGACTAAGTGGTCGAAAAGGGTTTCAGTCTGTAACCGAACTACATGAACCTAACGGGTCACACACTTAGCAGGTTGGAACAAACCCGATCACGAATCTGATTAAATGGCGTGTTTGGATAGGATCCGTCACGTGGCACTATATAAGGAGATGAATGAGGTTTGTTGGGAGGAGAGAGTTGACACGAATTGCCCTCTGAAACCCTAGCCGCCATCTTCTTGAGAGCCTTGCCGTGCGATTTGGTGCTAGCACTGCCGTGTCAGTTGTTCCTTCCTCTGGGCGTGTGGATACCATAGAGGCGCTTCTCGTTGTTGCGCTTAGGGCGATCCGCGATCTTCGCAAGGAACTGCAGAGGTCTTTGGAGGAGCGATCAACTCACGAGGACGCCGGGCGATCGACCACGACCACGCATCAACGTCTTTGGGCCGCCGGACGATCGACTACGATCGATACATCGGCGCGCTCTTCGTCGGACGGTACCGCTCGACACTTCTTCCGCTTTCTGCTGGCGTCTAGTGGTAACGATCTGTGATCATCTTCTTGCTTGGCTTCTGGTTTACGTGGTAGAAATTTTGAATTGTTGCTATCGTAGCCTACCGTATCCTTCACGCCTTCCTTGCGTCTTGCGACGTGTGGTTGGCCCTACTTGCCGATGACCATTGCGCCAGGTATGCATGCCTGTGACTTTTGAGCCCGTCTCACGATGTGGGCCCTCTCTCGTACGTCATCTTAAATCTTCAACCAGACTCTGAGTCCGAAGCCGCCTCGCCCAGCATG
The DNA here is from genome assembly GCA_036346405.1 of Phyllostachys edulis. Taxonomy (NCBI): domain Eukaryota; kingdom Viridiplantae; phylum Streptophyta; class Magnoliopsida; order Poales; family Poaceae; genus Phyllostachys; species Phyllostachys edulis. Next base: position 148,287 of record JAYEVD010000122.1, on the reverse strand, counting down.
CGCTTTCCTCAGTAGTCAGCCGGACTCTCCGGCCAAGCCTTTAAAGGGGCCGAGAGCTCGCACCCTCCGCATCCCATACCCGCCGCCTTGACCGGGCGAAGCCCTAGCTGCCAGTCTCGCCGAGGAAGCTCTGCGCCAAGAACTCCGTCGAGCTCATCCTCCGCCCGTCAAAGCCGCGCAAAGCCTCGCCGTCGCCTTCTTGAGTTAAATGGGCGAGGCTCCCTCTGGTGGCCTTGGTCTCGTCGGAGGCTCACGAAGCCCAGATCTGTCGAGCAGAGATCCGCGCCGCCTAATCCTCGCCCATGCCATTCTCATCACCCCGTGCACCCGTGAGCACATCAACGTGATCCCGCCTCCCTCTACCCTCGGTACCACCCATTGCCGCCGGTTCGCCGCCCGATCGTCGGAACCTTGGTTCCGTCTTGCCGCCATCGCCGCCGTCGCGTCGGCACCGGCTCACCCTCTGTGCTTGCGTGGCGGCAGCGTGGAGCCGCGTCGGTGTCTCGTGTGCGTCTGCGTGGCGGTCGAGATCTAAACATGTCTTGTGGGTTCGGTGGACTTGGTCTCTAGTGGACCGTGAGGTGACATGTGGGCCCCACATGTCGATAATTCTTTAATTCTTTAATTCCAGCGCTAGCGTCATCGTTGCGCAATAATTCAATTTTCTTTTGAGAAATAATTCGGAAATTCGGAATAATCAGTTTTAGGGTTTTCTTTAGATTTTCAAACTTCCAATGCCCATATCTTTTGCATCAGAACTCGATTGAGCCCATTCAAATTTCTAAATTCATCTAAATTCAAGATCTACCTATCTGAGATTTTTATTCAATTTTTGGAGTTTTTTGCCTCTGTTTTATTTATTTTGTTTGTTTGTTGTTTCATTTTGCGAGTAGGCGTCGATACTTGGGAGGTTTGAAGAGCAAGGAGCATCTCAAGACCAAGATCAATACCAAGACCTTTTCTAAGGCAAGTTATACCTTTGATCATGTTGAACCCAGCTTTCAAAGGTTATGTTGATTCAAATTATTGCATTTACTTTAACTATTTAATTTAATGCTTTTGGGATTAGTTAATGTCCAATTTGTTATGATTCCTTGTCTAATTGTATGCCATGATCTTTTGTCACCCTAGTTTGGTTTATTTAGTTGGTGCTATTGTACTACCAACGTGGGTTGGTTAGATCGTTTAGTTTGCTTAGCCATGCTACGAATCACCATCTCATGTAGTCGCAAATATAAACTTGACTAAGTGACTATGAAACTATGTGATAGAAGCTGGAGTGCGCTATGTGCTATTACTAGTGGATGGCATATGTTGCACTTAACCAACAGGTGGAAAAGGATTTAGAAGCAGAGATAAGTGGGTGTGTGATATTTTTGGTGGAGCTATGTGCGTGGGCTTAATAACCTATGTGCATAGGGTTTTGTAGTTTAATTGGAAGTCTTGCCTTGGTCAATTAAGGACTTAACTTTGTGCGCCATTGAACTGAGCCTTTCGTACAACCATATGCTGGTATGGGGCGGGCCTAACTTAGTAAGTTATGGAGTCTTGGCATTGATTACTCGGGTAGTAGGTTAGGCTATGTGCATGGGTGGAGGTGTGCTACAGGTAGTCACATCACGGGCGATTCGCCGTGTTCTGTCCAACGGTGTGTGTCGACTAACTTCCTATGTGGGGTTGTCGGCGGTTTATAAGCACCTTGGGAGTGTCAATGTTAAGATGAAGTTTACGAGCTGTTTTTATTACGGCTAGTGCTAGCTACACTAGTTGTATCTTTGGGGTAAAGTGTACAACCTTTGCGAGTGTTAAATAATCTATTGAATAGCGCGTCATGATCATGGACATGCTTTCGGTGATTTCACACGAGGGTAGATTTTCATGAAAACCTTGGGAAGGAGCAGTGTGACCTAAGTCATATGGCTATGTGAATAACTTGATTAGGCTATGTGTCCTTGTGAAATAAAAGCTGTTCAATTATTATTGTCTATTTGTTTTAATTATGCTTTCAATCTATTACTTGTATTTAAATTGCAAATCTTTGTATTTACGCAAAAATACCACGAAGCCATTCCTTTGGAATAAGCTTTGCATGTATAATTGCATTTACGTGGTATGACTTGCGAGTAGCGGTGTGTACTCATGCTTGTTGTAAAACATGCAATGAAGAGGAGGAGTCATCGCTTTGCTTTTGAGGAGGAGTTCATCGAAGGTGCTTGATCGTGGGGTCTTGATCGATCGGTTACTGTGGTGAATTGATGGGATTCATTGAAGTTTCTTCGTTCATTGCTATTTTATTTCTTTGCTAGCCTGCGTGGCTTAATAATTGTAAACTTCGACCTTAAGGTCAAAACCCTTAGTTGTTATCAAATTACTCGTTTATGTTATTAATAAACTTGTGTGGATCGATATTCACCTATGTTGACCTTTGTGTGCACTAAGCGTGATCTGGACTAGTGCATTATACACGAGAGGGTCGAATTGCATATTTTGGGTCCCGACAGAGGTGGTATCAGAGCCATACTGACTATAGGTCTTACCCTTAGATCGGTCGTCTTAGAGAGTCCAAATTATTTTCTAAAGAAAAATTAACTTGCAAGATTAAATGAATTGCTTAACTCTCCTCATGTCTCTCTCGACTCATCTATTGCTATAATCTTTTCCTCTCCTGCTATTTTAACTTGGTTCCCACCCTTTTGTCCGTCTTCTGAGATGCTTCATACCTCTACGGTGGCGCAAAGCGGACTTCTTGCAGAGTGGGGAAGGCTGTTGCAAGTACTTGGAGGTTTTGATCGTCCCATGTATCGTGGCAACCAATGGGTGGTAAATGGCGAGATCGTGGAATGTCTAGCCGTCGGACGATCTCGCCAGAAGAGCACTAAAGCTTGACCCGTAGTTAAACATCTCCGTCGGAAGGATCACCTTCGCGCAAGGAATTCAAGAGTCATCACGCTGGCCATCCTCGAATTTGTCACATCTCATACGAGCTGCAAAACAACGTCTTCGCTACCATCCCGGCTGCCGCCGTGGATCGACCGACCACGCTACCGTCTCACGGATGGAGAAGACGATGCCACGATGGTGCACCTCGCCCGATTCGCGACCGCTCAAGAGAAGTCATTTGAAGCAAGCGCCACCGAGTGGAGTCGCCTATGAGGCCCCGCAAAGAGTGAAGAAAGGATCGCCACCTTTGGAAGAAGCCCTCTATGGTCGGCACAACCATGAGGAGGAACAAGAAGAAGAAGAAGATCTGAAGAAGAAGAAGAACCCGAGGAAGACCAGGAGGTTCGAAGAGCCAATCGAAGCTATGAGAGCCGAAGAGCCAATCGCACTGCACTGCACCAGTTCGAGGACATCAAGACTAATTCACGAAGATGCCACCCACTTCAAGTCTCTGACAAATGGGAGCATCGTCGTGGTTGTGGAGGCTACCTTAGCGACTGAGATCGCTAGAGTCTTAGTTTGTCAGACTTAGCCAGTTTCCTTTCGAGTCGCCCTTTAGGCGTTAGTTTGTGTGCTTAGGTTCGTCTTATTTTCCTTGTGTGCCGATATGAGCTGCAAAAGCCCTTAGGCATCGTTGCAAGCCATACTAAGACCTTAATAAATAAAGGTGTTCATTTGGTTTGCTTGAACTATGTTTGTTGGGTTTAACCTACCCCCTAGATTAGCTCTTAACTCATCTTATGCTTTCTACCTTATCTAACCCATGAAGCTTCACCAGATGGTTCAGACTCGCCATGCCGCCGCAAGTGGATCCGGAGCCCAAGGATCAGAAGGCAACGAGCAGACCCCTACCGGAGCAGTACCACCACAAGCACTCCCTCTTGACTTGCAGAACTTTGGAGCTTTCATGGAAGCACAGACACAAATGATGTATGCTATGATGAACCACCTGCAGAACATGAGCAATCAGAACAACAACAACAACAACCATCATCCTGGAGCCCCAGTCGCTCACGGACACCAAGGACCATCCAAGCTTGCTGAATTCATGAGGACTCGCCCTCCAACCTTTTCTGGTAATGTTACACCAATTGAAGCTGATGATTGGCTTCGGGTTATTGAGAGGAAGCTGCTGATCACTCAATGCAGCGACCATGAGAAGGTTCTGTATGCTACTCATCAGATGGAAGGCATAGCTGCCGAATGGTGGGAGAATTTCAGCGCAGCACATGAGGCGCCGCAAAACATCACTTGGGAAGAATTTGCCGTCGCATTCCGCCAGTATCATGTACCTGAAGGTATTATGGATCTGAAGAAGGATGAATTCCGTGCCTTGAAGCAAGGAGCCATGTCAGTGACTGACTACCTGAATAAGTTTTCTCAACTAGCTCGCTATGCTCCAGAGGACGTCGCTACTGACAAGTCTCACCAGAGTCGCTTCTTGAAGGGTTTGAACTCAAGACTGCAGGTCAATCTACTTGCCCACACTTTCCTAGACTTTCAAGAGTTGGTTAACAAGGCATTGGTTATGGAAGACAAACGCAAGGAGCTGGAGGACAATCGCAAATGCAGAATGGCCCAGCAAGGAAGTCACCAGTCCCAACAAAGAGCAAGAGTGGTACCACAATAGGGTAATCGGTTTCCACCGTAGAGTTCTTTCAGGACGCCTGCACCAACCTCAGCACCTCGTCCAGTTGCTCAGAACCCTCGCAACCCCGCGCCAACCAACCCCAACCTAGGGAGCAATCAGCAGAATTCTCAGAGAATTTGTTATTCTTGTCGTCAACGGGACACTTAGCCAATCAATGTCGCGAAGGGACAATCACCCGATCCGTTTAATCTTGGAGCTACACCCGCCAAGACCCGGTAAAACAACCAAGGAGTTTCCCAACGTGCCATCAACCAGAGGAGGCGCCTCGATGCGTAGTCGAGGTCGTGTCAACCACGTCACCCTTGAAGGAGCCCAAGAAGCACCGAACGTCGTACTGGGTAAGTTTCTAGTAAACTCAGTACCTGCATCAGTTCTGTTTGATTCAGGAGCTTCGCATTCCTTTGTTTCCGGAATTTTTGTCACTAAGAATAATTTGGAAGTTATGCGCCTTAAGCATACTCTGTTAGTCCAGTCGCCTAGAGCAGAGCTAAGCTCTAAAGTAGGATGTTTAGGGGCTAAGTTACTCATAGCTAGAGTTGAGTTTCTAGCCAACCTCATTGTTCTAGACACCCAGACGTTAGATGTCATTCTTGGCATGGATTGGCTAACCAAGCATAAAGCCGTGTTAGATTGTGGCCGCAGAGCCGTTACAATTGAGGATACTAAAGGAAACAAGGTAGAGTTCCAAGCTACCTCGGCGCGAGATGGACACCTGATAGTCAATAGTTTAGAGGCAGTCGCTTTGGAAGATGTGCCTATTGTCAGAGATTATCCAGATGTGTTTCCAGAGGAATTACCCGGAATGCAACCAGACCGTGACATCGAGTTTGTCATCGATCTAGTGCCCGGAACAGCACCTATTTCTAAGAGACCCTATCGGATGCAAGCCGATGAGTTAGTGGAAATGAAGAAGCAAATAGAAGAACTTCTGGAGAAAGGTTTTATAAGACCTAGTTCGTCGCCATGGGGAGCACCAGTTTTGTTCGTCAGGAAGAAAGATGGAAGCATGAGGATGTGCATCGATTATCGATCTCTCAATGAGGTCACTATCAAGAACAAGTACCCATTACCTCGGATTGATGATCTATTCGATCAGATGAAGGGAGCCGGAGTGTTCTCAAAGATTGATCTGCGATCGGGTTATCATCAATTGAAAATTTGTCCTAAGGATATACCTAAGACCGCTTTCTCAACGCGGTACGGACATTATGAGTTCTTAGTCATGTCCTTTGGTCTGACGAATGCCCATGCCTATTTCATGAACATGATAAATAAGGTGTTCATGGAATATTTGGATAAGTTCGTAGTGGTGTTTATCGATGATATTTTGGGTCTACTCCAAGTCAGAAGAAGAGCATGCTGAATATTTGAGATTAATCCTAGAGAAACTCAGGGAGCATCAGTTGTATGCAAAGTTCAGTAAGTGTGAGTTCTGGAAAAAGGAGGTTGATTTCCTTGGTCATGTGATGACAGCCGAGGGAGTAGCCGTCGACCCTGGTAAAGTCAAGGTAGTACTACATTGGGAACAGCCCAAGACTGTCACACAGATTCACAGTTTCTTGGGAATGGCGGGATATTAATATATTATCGTCGTTTCATTGAAGGATTCTCAACAATTGCTAGGCCTCTTACGCAGTTGTTGAAAAAGGAGAAGAAGTTCACTTGGACTGACTTGTGAAGAAAGTTTTCGGAGTTGAAGAAGTGTTTGACTTGACCCAATCTTGATTTTGCGGACATCTGCAAAGATTTTGATATCTATTATGATGCTTCGCGTTAAGGATTAGGATGTGTCCTGATGCAAGAAGGAAGAGCTGTCGCTTATGTGTCAAGACAATTAAGGCCTCATGAGGAGAATTACCCTACCCATGATCTGGAATTAGCTACCGTAGTGCACGCTTTAAAGATTTGGCGCCATTACCTTATCGGTAACCGCTGTGAGGTATATACGGATCATAAGAGTCTGAAGTATATTTTCACTCAGTCCGACTTGAACATGAGACAAAGAAGATGGTTAGAGTTGATAAAGGATTATAACCTTGGAATCCATTACCACCCTGGTAAAGCTAATGTAGTTGCAGACGCCTTAAGTCGTAAAAGCTATTGCAATGCTGTGGAAGTAAAAGAGGTTTGTTCGGAACTTCAAGAGGAATTTAAGAAGCTAAAGCTAGAAGTTGTAGCTGGAGGATTTATAGCCAGTTTAAAGGTGCAGTCTACCTTGGAAAAGCAGATTCGTGAAGCTCAACCGAAGGATTCAGAGTTTTCTGATATCAAGAAGAAGATGACGGAAGGGAAGTTCCAAGATTTCACCATAGATGATCAAGGTATACTCTGGATCAATGGACGTATTTGCGTACCAGATATTGATGGGTTGAGACAGCTGATTTTGAAAGAAGCCCATGATTCAAAGTATTCGATTCACCCTAGTAGTACTAAGATGTACCAAGATATTAAGAATAAATTCTGGTGGCCAAATCTAAAGCGAGAAGTCGCAGAGTTCGTTGCCTTGTGCGACGTATGATAGAAGGTAAAAGAAGAACACCAGAGACCAGCAAGTCTGTTGCAACCTTTGAAGATTCCAGAGTGGAAGTGGGAAGAGATCGGAATGGATTTCATTACAGGTTTACCCAAGACTCAATCAGGTTACGATTCGATTAGGGTAATAGTGGATCGCTTGACCAAAGTTGCTCATTTCTTGCCTGTCAAAACCACTTACTCAGGAGATCGCCTCGCAGAGTTATATATGTCAAGGATTGTTAGTTTGCATGGTGTGCCTAAGAAGATAGTGTCAGATCGAGGATCTCAGCTCACCTCTCGTTTCTGGCAGAGTCTGCATGAAGCCTTAGGGACTCATCTGAATTTCAGCACTGCATACCATCCCCAGACAGATGGGCAGACTGAAAGAGTTAATCAAATATTGGAGGATATGTTGAGAGCTTGTGCTCTAGCCAATGCTACCCGTTGGGATAAAAGCTTGCCGTATGCAGAATTTTCATACAACAACAGTTATCAAACCAGTCTGCAAATGTCACCGTTTGACGCTTTGTATGGTCGTGCCTGTAGAACCCCTTTGAATTGGTCGAAAGCAAATTAAGCGTTTGGTTTCGGGCGGACATTATTCAAGAAGCAGAAGAACAAGTGGCTATGATCCGAGAGAGGCTAAAGATAGCCCAATCGAGACAGAAGAGCTATGCTGATAATCGTCGTCGTGATCTCAGCTTTGAGCCAGAGGATTTTGTCTATCTTGAGTTACTCCTCGAGAGGTGTAAAAGATTTCATGCCAAAGGAAAGCTTGCCCCTAGATACGTTGGTCCGTTCAAGATATTGGCTCGTCGTGGAGAAGTAGCCTATCAATTGGAGCTGCCGCAGTCATTAGCAGGAGTACATGACGTCTTCCATGTTTCTTAGTTGAAGAAGTGTCTTCGTGTGCCAGAAGAACAGGCCCCGTTGGAGTCAATCGAATTGAAAGAAGACCTCACCTATAAAGAGCAGCCAATCAAGATTTTGGATGTCGCAAAGCGCCATACCAGAAGCAAGACCATTCCTTTTTGCAAGGTTCAGTGGAGCAACCACTCCGAAGAAGAAGCCACATGGGAGCGGGAAGACGAGCTGAAGGCCGAGTTCCCTAGCCTTTTCTCTAGCTAGCCTGAATCTCGGGGACGAGATTCCTTTATGGGGGGGGGAGGTTTGTAACATCCCAATTTTCTGAGCTTTAAAAATCTTTTAAAGAGTTAGTAGGTTGAAATTCACCATTTGGATCTTATTTGTTTTTAAATCAAAAGCTTAATATGGACTTTGTACATCAAAACAATTTAATATGATTAAAGTCAATATGAATAGTGGTCAAAACTATTTTATCTGGGTTCCTTGGGCCTGGGTATATTTTCCAGATTTTTCTGGAATTTTTCCAAGTTCATTTGCTATTTTCCTTTGCTTATTTGTATTTCTGGTATTTTCTAAAAGGAAAAGGAATTAAAAATCTCAGAATACTCTTTGGGCTAAAACCCATTCCTATTCCTCTCGGCTTTGCTCTGTCGGCCCCATTTCCTTTGCCTCGGCCCATCCCGTGGTCGCCTTCCGCCTGCGTCGCTGCGTGTGGCTGGCCCCACTTGCCGGCCGATCACGCCAGTGTCGCCTGTGGCCAAGACCGAGCCTCTCATTGATGTGGCCCTCTCGTACGTCATCTTAGTCTTCAACCCGAACTCTGAGTTCGAGCTGGCCTCGCCGTCATGCCGCTTTCTCGCGTGTAGCGCCGGACTCTCCCGGCCAAGCCTTTAAAGGGGCCGAGAGCCGCACCCTCGCATCCCATACCCGGCTGCCTTGACCCCGGAGCGAAGCCCTAGCCGCCAGGTCTCACCGAGGAAGCTCTGCGCCGCCGCAACTCCGTCGAGCACATCCTCCGCCGTCAAAGCCGCGCAAGCCTCGCCGTCGCCTTCTTCGAGTTCGTAAGGGCGAGGGCTACCTCCTGGTGGCCTTGGTCTCGTCGGAGGCTCACCGAAGCCCCAGATCCGTCGAGCCCGAGATCCCGCCGCCGCCAAATCCTCGCCGCCGGCCATTCTTGTCACCCCCGTGCACCCGTGAGCACATCAACATGATCCCCGCACTCCCCTCTACCCCTCGGTACCACCCATTGCCGCTGGTTTGCCGCCGATCGCCGGAACCTTGGTTCCCGTGGGCCACTGCCGTCGCCGCCATCCGCGTCAGCACCAGCTCACCCTCTGTGCTTGTGTGGCGGCGCGTGGGCAGCGTCGGCGTCACGTGTCTTGTCTGCGTGGCGATCGAGATCTAAACATGTCGCGCCGATTCGGTGGACTTGGTCTACCGTGGACCGTGAGGCTGACATGTGGGCCCCACATGTCAGTAATTCTTTTTAATTCTTTAATTCCGAGCGCTGACGTCATCGTTGCGCAATAATTCGATTTTTCTGTTGAGAAATAATTCGGAAATTCGGAATAATCAGTTTTTAGGGTTTTATTTAGATTTTCAAACTTCCAAAGCCCATATCTTTTGCATCCGAACTCCGATTGAGCCCATTCAAATTTCTAAATTCATATAAATTCAAGATCTACCTATCTGAGATTTTTATTCAATTTTTGGAGTTTTTTTTGCCTCTGTTTTATTTATTTTTGTTTGTTTGTTGTTTCGTTTGCGAGTAGACGTCGATACTTCGGGAGGTTTCGAAGAGCAAGGAGCATCTCAAGACCAAGATCAATACCAAGACCTTTTCCAAGGCAAGTTATACCTTTGATCATGTTGAACCCAGCTTTCAAAGGTTATGTTGATTCAAATTATTGCATTTACTTTAACTATTTAATTTAATGCTTTTGGGATTAGTTAATGTCCAATTTGTTATGATTCCCTTGTCTAATTGTATGCCATGATCTTTTGTCATCCTAGTTTGGTTTATTTAGTTGGTGCTATTGTACTACCAACGTGGGTTGGTTAGATGCGTTTAGTTTGCTTAGCCATGCTACGAATCACCATCTCATGTAGTCGCAAATATAAACTTGACTAAGTGACTATGAAACTATGTGATAGAAGCTGGGTGCGCTATGTGCTATTACTCGTGGATGGCATATGTTGCACTTAACCAACAGGGTGGGAAAGGATTTAGACGGAGGCAAGTGGACTGTGTGATATTTTTGGTGGAGCTATGTGCGTGGGCTTAATAACCTGTGTGCATAGGGTTTTGTAGTTTAATTGGAAGTCTTGCCTTGGTCAATTAAGGACTTAACTTTGTGCGCCATTGAATCGAGCCTTCGTACAACCACATGCAGGTATGGGGCGGGCCTAACTTAGTAAGTTATGGAGTCTTGGCATTGATTACTCAGGTAGTAGGTTAGGCTATGTGCATGGGTGGAGGTGTGCTACCAGGTAGTCACATCACGGGGTGGTTCGCTGTGTCCCTGTCCAACGGTGTGTGTCAGACTAACTTCCTATGTGGGGTTGTTTGACGGTTTGTAAGCACATTGGGAGTGTCAATGTTAAGATGAAGTTTCTGAACTATTTTGTTACGGCTAGTGCTAGCTACACTAGTTGTATCTTGTGGGTAAAGTGTACAACCTCTGCAGAGTGTTAAATAATCTATTGAATAGCGCGTCATGATCATGGACATGCTTTCGGTGATGTCACACGAGGGTAGATTTTCATGAAAACCTTGGGAAGGGAGTCATGTGACCTAAGTCATATGGCTATGTGAATAACTTGATTAGGCTATGTGTCCTTGTGAAATAAAACTGTTCAATTATTATTGTCTATTTGTTTTAATTATGCTTTCAATCTATTACTTGTATTTAAATTACAAATGCTGCATTTCTACAAAAATACCACAGAAGCCATTCCTTTGGAATAAGCCTACATCTATAATTTTATTTCTGTGGTATGACTTGCGAGTACGGTGTGTACTCATGCTTGTTGTAAAACATGCAACAGAAGAGGAGGAGTCATCGCCTGCTTTTGAGGAGGAGTTCATTGAAGGTGCTTGATCGTAGGGTCTTGATCCCAGTCAGTTGCCTATGGTGAATTGATGGGATTCCGCTGAAGTTTCCTCGTTCCGCTGCTATTTTATTTCTTTGCTAGCCCTACGTGGCTTAATAATTGTAAACTCGACCTTAAGGTCAAAACCCTTCTTTGTTATCAAATTACTCGTTTATGTTATTAATCGCTTGTGTGGATCGATATTCACCTATGTTGACACTGTGTGCACTAGCGTGATCCTGGACTAGTGCATTATACACAGAGGGTCCAGAATTGCATATTTTGGGTCCCGACAATTAGTTCCTCTTTACTTAGTAAATATTATGTGCAAGGGGGACTAGCTAATAGAGAAGTTACTTTATGATAGAACCAAGTCGGGAAATTCGGTTTGCAATTCCCAGCACCCTTCCTAAGAAGGGTCTCAATTTGTTTTTCGGATGGGTCTCGACATTGCTTCCACTCGCTCCTAACAAATTCCCTATAGGCAATAAGACAAGTAGATTAAAACACTCATACATCAATTATTGGGAAAAATAATTGTTGCATACCTAATGTAATGATCCACTTCGGAGAGGTTGGTAAAGACATACAACATCACAGTCAACCACTCATCCCGCGATAAAACTTTGGGAGTACCACCGCTTGAAGTGTCTGTTGGAAATATGCCCTAGAGGCAATCATAGAGATGATTATATTTCCTTATGTTCATAATATTGGATAAAATGTTATCTTGTTCCAAGAATAATATTGTTAATATTGATTATCAAGTATGTGACTTGATTGTGAAACTCTATATTTCTACGATAATTATTCTTATACGATCCCTGGTCGGAAACATATGAGGACACATATAAATAGACTAGCATATGTATTGGTTGATGACTATATTTCACGGGTCATGGATATGGAGATATCAAACCAATAATATGGACACACGTTAGACAACATGATGTTGGATTAGACCCACCTTGAGACACTATTGAGATTGTTATGATTCTATGTGTCGTTAGTTGGTCTCAAGCAATGTTGATGTATAATCCTTAGACCTGAGATCAGCATGGTTTCCTACATATGTAATAGAACTCTTAGGGGTTGCCAAACACTACACCGTAATTGGGTAGTTATAAAGGTAGCTTTCGGGTATGCTATGAAACATGTAGAGGAATGTGACTGGTCGGATATGGGATTTGCCCCTCCTAACATAACAGGAGAGATGTCTCTGAGCTCCTCGTTGTGATCGGATAAAGAAAGTGCATGACCATGCCACTAGTTGTCGAAGTGTTCGACCACGTGAAGTTATCCGACACCTGATCAAGAAAGTATTGAACAGTCCATGGATGACACAACATCTCACCTGGAGTTCAACCAGACATCGTGAGGCAAAGGGAGTCTACACGAGTATGTCACTTAGTTCGAACAGTTACGGACTGGTCGTATGGAGTTACGAGCTGGTCGTAGACTAGTCGAACGTAATCACAGAGTGGTCGAAACCTGGTTGTAAGGACTTACGAACTGGTCGTGACCAAATATGAACTGGTCGTATAGAGATAGGACTTGGTCATAAGTGATGAGGACCTAGTCGTAGATCATATTGCATTAAGGTTCGTCTGATATAATTTGTGTGTATTCGGGAATCGTTATGTTCTGCTAGGAGCCGCTACGACTCGTGATCGGAAAGGGTTTCCAGTCACAACCGATTCGCATGAACCTCTGGTCACACACTTAGCAGTTGGAACAAACCAGTACGAATATGATTCGACAAACGTGTTCGGATAGGATCCGTCACGAGCACTATATAAGGAGATGCATGAGGTTGTTGGGAGGTACGCGTGAATCACCATCGAAACCCTAGCCGCCATCTTCCTGAGAGCTCTGCCGTGCGACTTGGTGCTAGTACACCGACGTACGGTTGTTCCTTCCCTGGACGTGTGGATACCGTAGAGGCACTACTGCGACTATTGCGCTTGAGGATGATCCGCGATCTTCACAAGGAACTGCAGACGTTGCTGGAGGAGACGATCGGCTTGTGAGGACGCTGGACGATCGACTACGACCACTACATCGACACACTCTATGTTGGACTAGGCTGCTCCAACCCTTCTTTCGCTGCTCTGCGCGTCTGGTGGTAACGATCTGTGATCATCTACTTGCTTGGCTTCTTGGTTTGCGTGGTAGAAAATTTTGATTTGTAGCTATCGTAGCCTACCCCGTGGCCCAACAATGTCACCTCTTTCGGTGAAGAGGCTAAGTTGGCAATCATTTTGAGGGATGCCAATATTGTATCGTGAGGTTTGATTGTGCACCGTCTGAACATTGTCGACAAAGTATATTGATGTGAAATGGAAATTTCCTCAATTATATGCGCCTCGCTATGGATGCTTCAACACGCGATCGATTTTTTGCTTTGCCTCGTAGTTCCTTTTGTTCCTCTCAATTTGATACATCCACCGGTTTTGCCTTCGTCCCCTATCCTAGCTTCATAGGGGAGATGGAGAATCAAATGTTGCATTGGATTGAAGAAGCCAGGTGAAAAGATCTTTTCCAACTTGCAAAGCAACACATGTACTTCACGCTCCATAGTTGATATTACCATGGGATCTATCTCTTTCGCACATAGCTGTCAATAAAAGAAGCTCAACTCCGCCATCACTTGCCAAACACACTCGGGGACATAGCCATGAATCATCACAGGCAAAAGGCATTCCATGAATATGTGGTAGTCATGGCTCTTTAGGCCATTGATGCGCATGGTAGCTAAATTCACTCCTCTCCTTAGATTTGCTGCATACCTATCAGAAAACTTTAGAGTCTGAAACCATTCCAAAATCTCCTTCCTCTGAACCCTAGTTAGGCAATAACTAGCTATTGGCTTCTCCCACTTGCCAGTAGCTGGCTTGTGGATCATATTCAGAGAGGGCCTATTGCAAAGCTCCTTCTGATCAAGGCGAGCCTTCACATTGTTCTTCGTCTTGTCTGGAATGTCAAAGAATGTGCTAAATATGGCATCTGCAATATTCTTCTCATTATGCATTACATCTATGTTATGGGGAAGAATGAGCTTATAGAAGTATGGTAGCCGCCACAAACTTGGAATGTGAGTCCAATTGTGCTCCTCGCCATATTTCTCGAACCTATCACCATCATCAAGAGGCTTCAAAGCATTTAGCTGTGCACGAACCTCCTCACCTGCCAGACGATGTGGTGGTCCACTGTGGATAGCAATATTGGCCCTAAATCTAGTTGTGTCACTTCTGAATTCATGGTCAATTGGAAGGAATTGACGATGACAATCGAAGAAGGAGTGCTTGCGACCATGCTTTTGCCAATAGCCATGCAACGTCTCCATACAGACTGGGCATGGCATCTTCCCATGTACACACCACCCGCAGAATATCCCGTACGCTGGGAAGTCATGCATGGATGTGTGGTACGCGACCCGCATGGTGAAGTTTTGTTTCAATGCCCGATCATATGTCACTATGCCTTGTTCCCAAGCATGTAACAATTCATCCACCACCGGCTCCATGAATACACTCATATTCTTCCCTGTGTATTCAGGACCAGGGATTATCAAGGAAAGGAATATATTCTCCTTCTGCATGCAAGCGCTGGGTGGGAGGTTAAGGGAATGACAAACACAAATAGCAATTTGTATGGCGCAGCCCCATACCAAATGGGTTAAACCCATCGATTGCAATTGCATTTGAGCGTTAGAGGCTCATGGCAAACTCTACATATTCTCGGTCAAATTGTTTCCATGCTTCACCATCAGATGGGTGGACCATCTTGTCATCATGGTACCGACGACCATACTTGTGCCATATCATTTGTTTGGCAGAAACCTTAGACATGTATAATCGTTGGATTTGTGGCACAAATGGTAGATAGCGAAGTATTTTTCTGCCAATAGGAAGCTGCCTCTTCTAACCATCACCGGAGTCAACCTCAACAAACCTAGACTCACCACACTTATCACAGTGATCTTTGTCCACATTCTCATTCCTAAATAGCATGCAATGATTTGGACAAACATCTATCTTCTCATATGGCATATTTAGTGCGCTTATCAATTTCTTAGCCTCATACAAGTTAGCGGGCGGTTTGTGACCATCCGGGAGAAGGGTGCTAAACACGCTTAAGAAAGCATCAAAGCAAGCAATGCTTGTCTTTGATCGAGACTTGACAACAAGTAGTCGTGTGATGGCATCTAGTTGGGACACTGTGTTTGCCCATGAAGTGGTTGACTCGCGGACAACATATCAAAAAAGCCCTTATTGCGAGCTCGGTTCTTCCTCTACAGGTGGCCCATATGCAGCACACACATCATCTAGCATGCCTTCTATCCTACTCTCATTGTGGCCGCCATCGTCCGTTTCTTCCCTTAGCACATCTGATCTGCTACGTTGTGACTCGCCGTGATAGACCCACATGGTATACCCTGGCCTAAATCCGTACTTGCACAAGTGTGCGGTCATTGTTGCTCTTATTTGTGGCCGCGTGTTCGAACAACGAGAATAAGGGCACAACACACCCCATCCATTACTCCTAGCAAATGCTCGATCCATAAAATTTGTCGACTTTTCCATCCATTCTTGGCTACAGTCACCCATCGCTTTACGCCCAGTGTACATCCAACTACGATCCTCAGCCATCCTAGTGTGCAAAACATAATGCATATTTTAATCTGACTTTTATTTATGTCAAAAATTACAACTACAGAGCTAGCTAGAAGCTACCATAGGATGCATGCTCTATATATGTACACTAAAACAGATTGACATGAAGACAATATACATGATCAACGGAACATAAAAACACTTTCTTTCAATATATATGAATACCATTATTTATTATCACATTAATGTAGCATTGTAATGACAGCATATCAATCCACCATAAACGGACAACACAAAAGAAAATAAGCAAACTTTATTTCTTTTTCTACTTATCCACTACCTTACAGTACTTCTTGGAGCTGAGGGAGCCGAGGGAGCTGTGGTGGGGAAGATGGCTGCAGCTGTGTGTCGGTGGAGGCAGTAGGCGAGGGGAAGCGCCAAGTGAATTGAGATCTATGACGACGGCGGCTTCTGAGGAGGCGGCAACCTTCAGAGGCAAGTACCTGAAAACAATCAAGCCTCAGCGAACTGTAGTATCTACTGACTAGGGACTGTATTAAAAACAAAGTAAGCAACAATATCCATAGAGGATAGCAACTTAAATGTCATGGCAACATGCGAACAAATGGTAGATATATCCATGGAACTGTAGAAGCATGCAAGACACGTTCATTAAATATGTTATAGTACATAATTAAGAAAATGTAAGTTTGCAACCAACTTTTTTGTTGCCAACAGAATTTCAATGAATATGGATAGTTCATATGCAAATATGTGCAGTTATGGAACATAAAAAGAACACTAGACAAGGATTAGGTTTCATGTAGCAAAGAACCAAAGCCATATGTGATAAGAGCTCAATAATAAGAAAGCAAAATTCTCAATTTCAGCTGTCATTCACAGTCAGGTTATTTACACCATTCACAGAAAAGCAAAAAAAAAAAAAACTCTACTATGCATAGAATTGGGTGAGGAAATTATCTCACCATCTCTCAACCATCATGGCCAAATCTCCTTATATGCATATATACTAATTTAACTATATAAGAAAAATTTGTGATTCTTCTTTATGCATAGTCCTTGATACGAGGGTTTGATATGGTACGAACACTCAATTATAGCAAACTGTGGCAACAAACCAAAGAAACCAAAAATAAATATTTGAGTAGTAAAGACCTATCATATGAATTACCATAATGCATACATGCTCCAGTCCTCCCATAGAAACATCCTAATTTACATAAGGTGATGCCAAGTTCAGTTTATTCATGGAAATGCAAAACTCTTAGGTGAAGCTAATAAATTAATTAACTGCAAGAAAGCTGTTGTTCAAACTTCATATGATCTCTTTTATAAAAGGAAATAATAGATTGTGGTCACATTTTGGTTTTCTCAAGCACTATACTACTACACATGCCTCATATGATCATCTGTTAACAAAAAAAAGCTGAATAATGTATATGTACATATACGTACAACATCTCGTGATCTTCCAAATGAAAAGTTGAATAATGTATACGTACATATACGTACAACATCTCGTGATCTTCCAAATTAAAAGCTGGAACTTCTCACAATACATTAGATTATCAACCATATAAATGAGTAAATAAGAAGTGCTACAAATAGTGCCCGTTAGTAAATTTCAATCAATAATGTGAGGTTGACATGTTTGTCTAGGCATGTATATTTTTTAGAGGAAAAAGGTGAACCATATCATTTGCCAATTGATAGTGTATATAGTTCGTTTAAAACACAATCATGCATTCATAAGCACCCAATTAAATTGTGTGATTGAGCAAAATATTTCATGTTAATCTACTCTTTCTGCTATTAAGTGTATCTACAGTTTAGATTCTTCGCTCACTTTTATCTTGAGTGCTACTTTATTACTACATTAGTCATTCAAAAGCTCCTAGAGCATACTAATTGAATTGCGATGCCAAAGGAAATACTATATTAATTACAAACAAAAAAGAAGCATCATCAAGGAAAATTCCTATAAAATTCTTGCTGATTTGGGCAAAGAAACTTACCACGGCACAACATACGCCCTTTGTCAGTTGTTGTGGGATTTGTGTGGTCAAGCGAGGGGTAGAGGAGGGGGGCAGCAGCAATGTCGGTGGATGAGAAGGAGGATGGAGGCCTTGGTTGCTGCGGTAGCGGCAGCGGTAGATGAGGAGGATGCAACTGCAGAGGAGGATGATATGGCTGTCAGTGCGGCGTCTGGCGGAGACAAACAACGCAGACAATGAAGAGGGCGGGGCGTCGATGTCGGTCTTGATGTGGCGGCAGACGAGGAGGCCAGCAGCGTTAGTGTTAGGCTGAGATGGAGGTGGAGGTGGTGGAGGAGGGGCGGCGGGGTCCGGATCTGAGAGGAGGGGGCGGTCGGGGTCGGGATCTCGAGAGGGAGGTGGAGGCGGGGTCGGGATCGGAGAGGAGGTGGAGGGACAAAGGAGGCGGCGAGGAAGAGGAGGACGAGGAGGCGGCGCTGGTCAGCGGAGGTGGGGAGGAGATGAGGGGAGGCGGCCGGCCGCGGAGGTGGGGGAGGAGACGAGGGAGGCGGCACTGGTCATGGAGGTAGGGGAGGAGACGAGGGGAGGCGTGGGGTGTGGCGGTAGCAGACGAGGAGGCGGCGGCGATTTCAGTGAGTCAGACGGCTGCAGAGGCGGTGGAGGAGGGGGAGACGGCGGCAGCGGAGGCGGTGGAGGCTGCGGAGGACGGGGAGCGGCGCCGGTCGTGGGGGGAGGAGACGGGAGCAACAGTGGAGCGGGGGCCGGATTAGGGTTTTGCTGTAGAGGGGTTAGGAGTTTAGGACGGCTCGATTCCGTGTCGACAGTGAAAAAACGGGCGCGCGGTGGGGGAAAAAATGGCGCGACTTATTTATTCGCTCCCGAGTGTCTGTAACGAACCGACACTCGGGGAATTAGTTGTCCCCGTTGAGAACGCTTTGGTTCGCCTGCTCCGTCAAAATTTCCTGAGTGTCCTATTGGACACTCGGGAAATGTTTATTTCCCGAGTGTTTTATTCCCGCCCCGAGTGTTTCCTAAGGCACTCGGGAAGTTGCCAAGTGTTTCATTCAAAACACTCGGGAAACTTTTAGGCACTCGGGAAAATAGACGATTCTGGTAGTGCACCTTAATCTCTCCCCCTTTGGCATCAAGGACCAAAAAGGGTTACTCCTGCCATTCCTTTTAGTAAGGAGGATGGATGCTTGGTTTGTATTCTGTATGAGCTGAGTCAGTTTCGATGAAGAAGCCAAGCTTATCTCGAATCAGTTTCATTATGTATGGAGCATAGAAAATATTGTCCTCTGTACCACTCATTGAGAAGGAGATCTCTGTTATGATGAAATCAACAATGTCAAACTTAGTTCCCTTCAGAATGTGCTAGATAATGTTCCAAGCCCTTCGATTAACATCATCATTATTGCTTGCTCTAGGAAAGAAGGACTTTCTTAGAATTTTGTCTATGATGCTTGGCATAGGCAAGAGTTCAGTAGTTTTTCCAATCTCAAAAGGTTCAGAGGTATCATAAAGCTCTTCAATCCGAGTCAAATTCCATGGTTCCTCAAGAAGTGCTCTCATAGCCACTGAGCCATTTCGAGGTGTAGGGATGCACCAAGATTCATGACAATCTTTCTTTGATGCACTTAGTTTCAGAGGTCCAATCATCCATGTGATAGAATCATATTCAGGGGAGACATATAATGTGGCATAGAACTGCTTGATCATCCTATCATCATATTCACACTTTAGAGTCACAAGACTATCCAGTTTCACTCTAAAAAGGTGTAGTAGAGTCCATTGAAATAGGGGTTCTGATTCAAATATTCCCAAGACACATACTGATGATGAGCAAAACTCTTTTTTGTCATAGATGTGATAAACCACATTTTCTTGGAACTTTGTATGGAAGGAGGGATCAACTGCGTTCTTTGGTAAGAGAAACTGATTTGCATGTCTCATTGTATTATAAATTTCCCCTTTGATCTTCCTTGGATCATCAACAAAGAATGAAGTATTGTTTGGCACATAATCTTCATCACTAGTGTCATTATCAGTTGAATCTTCATCAAAATCATCTTCAGACAGGTATTAAGCCTTTTCCTTTCCTTTTGAGGAAGAAGGTCCAGAATTGCGAAGCATAGTTGCTAAGATAGGATAACATAGCGATTAGGACAAGATATGGTAGAATTTGTAAAAGAGCATGATTAAATCAATTTGTTTCTGTAGGAGCGGTAGTACCGCAATGGACATCTAGTATTACCGGCTGGGGGTTGTACCGTAGTCCTCGGGCGGTAGTACCGCTTTCATAGAACCACTTAGGGCAATTTGCTCTATTTCACATCTAGCAGGTATTTGGCATGAACCAATTCATGAAATAGACATAATATGTCACCAAACACCTGTTTCTACAAATTTTCCCAAAAGAAATCGACTAATCCATACATATTTGACTCAAACCGTAGAAATGAGATAATTGCTAAAACTTTGAGAAAAGAGATGAATCAAGGGGAAACACCTCAAGGGATGGATGAGATATGACTGCTAGAATCAATCCCAATCAAATATCTGACTAAAAACTCCAAGAACTTGAAAGATTTGAGAGGAGTTTTTGAGAGAGGAAGAGAGAAAATAGATGAACGGGCTTCGGTGGTTTTTGAGAAAGAAAGGGGTAGTTGCACCGCACGGGAGTGGGAGGCCAAGGGATCAGGTCTCGACCGAAACCGCTTTTGGGACCACCAGCCAGATGCGGTAGTATCGCAATGAACTTGCGGTATTACCGGTCAGCGGTAGTACCGGCGGTAAACCGTGGTGTTACCGTTTTTCTTGGAAATGCAGGAGCTGAATAGGAATGCAAATGATCCTTAATTATAAAACTCAAATAAATTGTTTCCAGGATCATTATACATGAAATAAATAGTAAAAGCTCCAATTTAACATAGTTTTTTTTTATCAAATTATAGAATTTTTAGAAATATTTTAGAATAGTTTTCACAAATACTTCAAGAAATCCAAATGAGAGAAAATAACATGAGGCATGAGTTTCAAGCAACATTAGAACAATCTATGACATTTAACTCATTTCTCAACTTGCAAAAACGGTTCTCATCTAAAGGTTTGGTGAAGATATCGAGTAATTGATCATCGGTCCTTTTGTGGCTAATTTTTATGTCTCCT
This sequence comes from Phyllostachys edulis, assembly GCA_036346405.1. NCBI lineage: Eukaryota > Viridiplantae > Streptophyta > Magnoliopsida > Poales > Poaceae > Phyllostachys > Phyllostachys edulis. Next base: position 127,423 of record JAYEVD010000122.1, on the reverse strand, counting down.
TTGCCCACATGATCTCTCAAAAAATGGTGGCAGATATCTATATGCTTGGTTCTCGGGTGTTGAACAGGGTTATTTGCCATCTTCACTGCACTATCATTATCACATAAAAGAAGCATATCGCAAAATTTGATTCCATAATCCATCAACGTTTGCCTCATCCATAGCAATTGAGCATAACAACTACTCGCGGAAACATATTCAGCTTCGGCAGTGGATAGGGCTACGGAATTTTGTTTCTTAGATGACCATGAAACTAAGGATCTTCTTAAGAATTAACAACTACTCGAAGTGTTTTTTCTATCCACTTTGCAACCTGCATAATTGGAATCCGAATATCCAATTAAATCAAATTTTGCACCTTTGGGATACCATAAGCCAATGCTAGAGGAATGCTTTAAATATCTTAGAATTCTTTTCACGGCCACCTAGTGGCACTCTTTTGGTGATGCTTGAAATTTTGCATACATGCAAACACTAAACATGATATCGAGCCTAGATGTGGTAAGATAAATGTCCGGACCACAAAATGCAATTCTGGACCCTCTGTGTATATTGCACTAGTCTAGGATCACGTTAGTGCACACAGTGGCAAAATCGATGAAATATCATTCTATATGCAACGGTGACTAATAAATAGGCAAATAACAATAATTATTAGAGTAACGACCTTAAGATCAAAAATTACAATTTATGCCTCAGAAGGCGAATAGCTCAAATAAGCTGCAGCGGAAGGTAACATAATATTTTCAGTGAAGCCCATCCATATGCCTACAGGCAATTGGCTGGGGTAGCGCGACCTAGTTATCCATGATCCTTGTAAAACTTCTCCTCGAAAGCAGGCGATGATTCCTCCACTTTATCTGAATGATTGTAGCAAGAATGAATACTCCAAGTACTCAACAAGTTGTACCACAGAATGCAATTATACATGATGGCTTATTCCAAAGGAAAATAGCTTCTGTGGTTATTTTGCAATAAAGCTGCATTTGCAATTGAATACAAATAATAGATTGAAAACGCAATTCAAAACAAATAAACAATAATAGTTTAATAATTATTTTCACAAAGGACACAAAGTCTAATCAATTTTTTTCACACAACCATATGAGTTTAACCACACAGCTGTCCCTTCCCAAATGTTTTATGACAATCTACCCCTCGTGTGAAATCCCCGAGCATATCCATGACTGCGGACACGGCTATTCGAATAGATTTTTTAACACTCTGTAGTGGTTGTACACTTTACTCACAAGATGCAATCAACTGGATCAAAGATGATCCCAACAAAACCTTCCCAAAACTTCATCTCAATAGTTGACACTCCCGATGTGTTTTACTGATGGCACTAACGCCCACACAAGAAATTAGCCCATCGCACACTGTTGGACCTGGAAGCGGCGAACCGTCCATCGATGTGAATCACCACAAAGGCAGAAACACACATCCACCCTAGCACACAGCTTAACCTATCTGCCTGGGTAATCAATGTCGAGATTCCGTAACTTACTAAGTTAGGTTCATCCCATACCAGGCATGTGGTCGTATAGTTATGGCTCAGTTCAATGGCGTACAAAGTTAAGTCCTTATTTGACCAAGGCGAGATTGCCAATTTCTAACTAAATAACCACCATTCATGTTTCCCAAGCACTAAGCTCCACCATATCACACAGTTTTCACCACTCGCCTCAGTCTAAATCTTTTCCCACCCTGTAGGTTAAGTGCAACACATGCCATCAACGAGTAATAGCACATAACACACAGTTTTACACAAAGTTCCATAATCACTTAGTCAAGTTTATACTCAAATGATATCAATGACCCGTTGCATGGCTAAGCAGACTATTCGTGTCTAACCAACCCATGTTGGTGCTATGATATTATGATTTTTTGGCCGTATTGACACCTTTTTGATCCGTATTTACAGGAATGGCCGTCTCCGATTTTTTTTCAAATATTGCCCCATGACGCACGGCCACCTTGCGACAGCCCCTCCCCGTGCACCACATGCCCCGTTGTCGCACGGTGGCCATGCATGAACGTTCATGCACGGTGGCACATTCATGCACGGTGGCCATGCGGCAACGTTCATGCACGACCACCGTGCGGCAACGCCCCTCTGCCCGCCACGTGTCCCGGGATTAAAAATTAGGGTTTAGGCCAAAATTAGGGTTTAAGCCTATTAGTGTTTCGACGCTGATTGTAGGAATATTAAAATATAGCAAATGAGTTCCAAAAATTATGAACTTTTATGTAGAGCCTCCCGACATGGTGTACTTGCTTGTGTAAATTTTCCATAATTTTATTCATCCAGAATTTTTCTCACAATTTCACACTGAATGCAGCTTCGAGGGTCGTGAATAGTCATCACGTCGAGTCCCTCTGCCCGAACCACCTTGTACTAGCATCTCGATAGGTCCAACCCATCGGGTCTGGCCCGTACGCGACCATCACCATAAAACACATACAAGTCCTGTATGTTCAAAATGACCTAAAGCCACAACAACCCCATCCGTAGTACATATGTGTAATTAAATATGACAAATTGTACACAAGTGCTGGATTACATATGTGTAATTAAATATGAATAATTAATTAATTACCATTTTTTTTTGAAAATTGTTGGTAATTCATTACTACCGTGCTTACCGCTATTAAAGCACGTGTTCATTGCCACCTAATTACTTACGACCAACTAATTTGCACTGAATTAGTTATGCCTAACTAATTGCTACTGAACTAATTACGACTGATTAATTATCACTAAATAAATTATGACTAGTTAATTTCTGCCAATTTAATATGCCGGACTGATAACCACTAAACTATTTATGATTGATTAATTACCACTAAACTAATTACAACTAATTTAATATCCACGGTACACGATATAACAAGCAATGACGACAAATTGCATGCTACTTTGGTTCCATATGTCACAATTATTGATGCACGTCTCTACCTGGACAAGAATTATGACTATTTATGACTAATTTAATATGCCGGACTGATAACCACTAAACTAATTAGGACTAATTTATTAACAGCAACTAAGTAATTACCACCAAACTTACTAATGACGACTGACTAGTTACCTTTAAACTAACTAATTATGACTGATTAATTACCACTAGATAAATTACCAGTACTTCATTTCTACTAATTTAATATGTCGTAATGATGACTACTGAACTAATTACAACTAATTAATTACCACTGAACTAATTAATTAACAGTAAACTAACTAATTATGATTAATTAGTTACCACTAAACTAACCAATTACGACTAGCTGACTAAGGTTGATTAACTATGACTACGGAAATAACGACAAACACATCTGACAAATTACACCGCGCCGGAAAGCTATCAAAAGCAATTGACGACAGTGGCGAGAAGGAAGAAAATACTTAATCTTCCAATAAAATTAATTATGTTACGTTCTCTAAGTTGTCAGCGATGAGTGCTAGAACGAGAATCGAAACACAATTAAGCTGAGTGAAGAGCGACTGTGAGAGTTCGGTATTTAAAGCCGAGCGAAGGAGGAGCCGCAGCGTTGGCGCCAGAAATTCTAATGAGGCGACAGATGCACGGAGGAGGGAGGATGGGCGGTGGGATTAGGGGAGTGGCCTGGGCTTCAGAGCATCTCCCAACGATAGCTGGGTTTTTTTGGTTTTTTGTTTCTCCGGAGAACCGCACCAGAACACTTTCCACGTGGCGGGAGGGGGAAGGGAGAGCTATGCGGAGGGGAGGCCATGAAGGACAGCTCTGATCTCCCAAATTGCACTTATATATATATATATATATATATATATATATATATATATATATATATATATATATATATATAATATAATATAATATAATGCCGTTGCTTGTAGATTACAATGGTGTAGTGACTAATGTTTATATGAAATTGCGAGAAAAATTATGAATGAATAAAATTATGGCAAATTTACACAAGCAAGCACACTATGTCGGGAGGCTCCTCATAAAATTTCATAATTTTTGGAACTCATTTGGTATATTTTAAAATTTCTACAAACAGCGCCGAAACTCTAATCGGATTAAACCCTAATTTCGGCCTAAACCTTATTTCTTAATCCCGGGACACGTGGCGGGCTGAGGGGCGTTGCCACACGGTGGCCGTGCGTGAACGTTCATGCACGGTGGTCGTGCAGCAATGTTCATGCACGGCCATCGTGCAGGAATGGGCCAGGTGGCAGGTGAGGAGGGGCTTCCGCACGATGGCCATGTGGCAAGGAACTATATTTGCAAAAAAATCGGAGACGTCCATTCTTGTGAATACAACGCGGAAAGGTGCCAATACGGCCAAAAATTCATGATATTACCAAATAATAATTAACCAATCTAGAGTGACAAAAGATCATGATATTACAATAGGCAAGGTGGATGTAATCAAATGGTATAAGCTAATCCCAAAATATTTAAATAAATACTTAAAGTAAATGCAATAATTTGAATCAAGGTAATTTTGGAAAGCTGGATTAAACATGGTCAAAGGTACAACTTGCCTTACTATAGCAATGATAGTCGTATTTTATCTTCAATCTTCTAGTTCCTTGACCCTCAGCTCGTTCAGATGATTCCGGGACTTCAACGTTTAACGAGAGAGAAAGCGCAAAACAAATAAAATTCAAAAAGGCAAATCAAATAAACTCCAAATTGAATTTGAAAGGTACTGGAAGGTAGATATTGAATTTAGATGAATTTATAAACTTGAATGTGTTCAATCGGAGTTCGTATGAGAAATAACGAGCTCTCGGAAGTTTGATCAGAAAAGAAAATGCTGAAAAAGCGAAGGGAGAGAGAAACTGACAAGTGGGGTCCACAGAATATTATCAGAATATTCTATTTCAAAAATATTGGAAAAATGGTTGAGTGTATGACATGTGGGACCTACTAATGTTTATGAATTTCTATAATTAAAATAATTCCAGAAAAGGTAGAGAGAGCGACATGTGGGCCCCTGAGATAAAAAGATTTTTCAAGAATTAAATTAATTCTAGAAAATAGGATTAGGGGTTGACATGTGGGCCACTGGTCTATTGACCAGGTCCACAGAAAGATGCTAGTCCACGGTGGACCAAGCTCATGAATTAGGGTTGACCGAGAGTTGACTAACATGCGGGACCCGCATGTAAGTGAGAGAAAGAAGTAGGGTTTTTAATTGATTGGATGACGCATGTGGTCCACATGTAAATGAGAGAAGAGAGAGAATATGTGGCTTGAATTAATTGGATGACAAAGGGACCCATTCATCATTGGAGACAGAGAGAAACAAATCAGAGGAATCACAGAGATTATCTATTCAACAGGAAGAACAATAGAGAAACACAGAGAGCTCTCGGTTGGTTTTGGCGTAGTGGCAGGAGATGGCAAAACAAAGAATAGAAAATAGAGATGTTTACACGTGGGATCCACATGTAAGAAAGGAATAGAGAGCCAAGAGAACCAACAGAGAAGAGAGAGCATTAGAATAGTTCAACAGAGAACACAGAAGCGAAAACAATAGCAAAGCAATAGAGGAACAGAGAGTGTCGGCTGGTTCATGGCCTACGGTTGATCAATTTCGCTCATGACTCATAGTGTCTTTACTTATCAAATGACCATCGGTATACATTTAGGAATGACAACTGTCTGGGAACTCTTCTATAAGCCAATTCTTATTACATAAGAGCCCAACAGTCTGACTTCATCTTCCTGAATACACACTGGTTCAGATGATTGGTTTTGTAATAAATATACTGATCCTAGCACAATTGCTCGCTCGAAACACTTCTCCCATTGCCAGACAAAGTGTTCTAGGTGGGGGGGGCTGCACATAGTAAAATATATGACTTTCAATTTGTAAAAATTTAATTTGCAAGACAAAGTCAGTTAACTTTCGATAAATAATCACAATTATTATACACAAAATCTTTTCATTATCTCATATAATTTAAAACACAAAACATCTGTATCATTACAATGTCAGTTTTGAACACTTGAGCCAGTAGTACTTGAGGCAAGAGCAGGAGTACTAGCTTCAATGTTCCTGATGATCTCTGCCACCACTGGTGTAATCTTGGCTTGAGTAGCAATACCTGCTTCTTTTGTCTTAAACTTGGGTGCAGGGACAAGCTTCTAGAGATCGATGGAATCCCCATAAAGGAGATCAATCTTCAGTAAAACTCGGTTTAAAGCTTGACTCATTGCCCTCGTCAAAGATTGTGTAATACCCCAAATGTATTCGAGAGAGAATAATTAAGTTAGGGAGAAGGACTAATTGGAAAAGTGTTTTAACAGAAGATTAGAGGGGGAAAACTGCAAAGGTTGGACAACCTGGGCCGAGGCCTCAGGCCCACTTGCATTCGGCCCATTGGTGGAGGAGGTGGTGGCCGGCCAAAAAGGGGGGCAAACCCTAGTCGCCACCCCCCCACTCCCATAGCCGCCACCCCCACTCCCTTGGGTGCCTCCTCCCTGGTCCCTGTGCCTCCTCGCTGGTGACCTCCCCCTGCTGCCAGCGAAGGACTTCGCCTCCCGCTGCCGGCCAAGTTGGAGAAAGGAGAAGCTCGCCTCGTGGTGGCTGACCAAGAAGGAGTAAGAAGGAGGAGAGAAGAGAAGAGGGAAGAGAGGGAAGGAGAGGGAACGCAGGCTGGTGCATGTTCATTAGCGGGTTTGTCAAGGGTAACCTCGATCCCCATTCGTTTAGTAGTTTATTTAAGTTATTAGGCAATGTCGGTATTAGATCTGTTTAGAACAGTCCGGTTTGGCCGACGATTTTGATGAGGTTAACTGCAGAATCTGTCCTAGATGCCTCCTAGAGAGTTGTAGGCGACGTTGATACCTTTCCGTAGATTATTAGATCATGTCGTTTGGACGAGCGGATTAGGAGTTACGAATTTTGTAGCGCTGCTGTTCGGTAGATCTGATATAATCATGATAGTAAATATTAATCGGTCTGTAGCGATTAGTTAATTGATTAATTTGAATATCTCACCATAACGAATGTTATAGATACTCTTATAAGATTTCCAGAAAGCTAAAGAACATAAAATTTGACCATGTATACTGAAAGTTATGTTATATTTAGTGCCGCTGTCCAGAAAACCCAACGAGAATTGTTTGTTCTGTTAATCGGTTTAGTAAGGGTAAAGGATGGCCGAATCAGGAAAGCTCACCAACTAGGTTTAGTTGGATATTTTGATAAGCTTTCCATAAAGTCCAAGAACTCCCCATTTGGATCTCTGTACTAAAATATATGAATTTTTGATTATGACTATCTGTTAAGGGAACATACTGCTGTTTAAGATTTTGGGAGTTGGGGTTGCCGCTAGAGAAGGTAGCGATTTAGTAATTGCTTCTAGCTTTGTTTTGTCTAGTATTGTTGTCTTAGCGTGCTTATTTAATAAATTCAGGTGGGGGATTGGTCCCGAGGGCAGCGCCCTCTTCGCGTCCTCCATTCTCGCACGGTTGAGGCAAGTACTTTGATTGATAGATTAATTATGAGTGTTTGATCATGATTGCAAGTATTTGGTACATATTAGCTTTGCATAGTTGCTAGAATAATATGTATGTTAATGATGGTGAATGCTCGTGGTATGATCAAGTTTTATTCATGTATGATGTTGTTGCTATTACATGTTAATGATGGATAGAGTAACTGTTCGTATGCATGTTGAGATCATATTTGAGGCTTGGTCACGTGGTGACCAAGCATATATATTTGAGGTTCCCGTCATGTAGATGACGGGCTTGTGGTCCCCACACTCGTGGAGTGTGGGCATTGATTTGAGGCCCCAGTCATGAAGATGACGAGCTTGTGGTCCCCATGCTTGTGGAGTATGGGCTTTTGGTCCTTGTGCTAGAGGGCACATTCATGGGTATGCATCGACGGTTGCATACCTTGTATTACCGGTAAAATGCGAAGTGAGTAAAAGGGAAAAGATGCATTTGCATTACATAATCATGTGATATGTTTTAGTGTAAAGCTTTGGAATTGGATGTTGATGTTATAATTGTGAGTTACAATGTCTTATTATTTGTACTTGCTAAGTATTTGGACTCACTCTTGTTGTTGTTGTGTTTTTAGGTACCCTTTACAAGAATGGTATGCATGGGAGGGAATAGTCTTGTGTTCAGTTTTACATTGCCAGAAAACTTTTATAGTTGATTAAATTTAGAATGTGCCTTAATAAATGAGTAGACTGCTTAAAGGATCTGTTATGGTTATGCTTTATGCATTGGATTATTTGTAATAGTGATGTTTAGCATATTTTGGATGTCTTTTGATTATGCTTGATGTTGGATTATTTATTTATGTTATAATCAACTGTTGGAACCTCCTGTATAGTTAACTATACAAAGGAGGTTCTGCCGAAATTTAGTAAAAAGTCCTAGTTTTAGATTGTTATATTGTTAGTTTAGTAGCATTCCAGGCTCATATTGGGGTGGGGTGTTACAGTTGGTATCAGAGCAGGCTGTAGGTCCGTGGTACTTGAATTATTAATTTTGACACACTAAACACAGTAGGTGGGATTGGCTTTTTGCATTGCATTTATGTTTTCGCTATATCATATTGATGATTGCTGACATGAATTGAGTATGATTGCTCATTAATTGATTATATGGTTATTAATGTGTGGGGATAATCGATGTTGAGAGGTTGAGGTCGTGGTTGTGGCCTTGGGCTTTACCACTTTCTTTACATTGTCTGCCCAGGATCTCTTGTAACTTCTCATTCTTCTGGGTCAAGAGGCGGATCTCTTCGGTCTTCTCTGCCATGACCACCACACTCTCCTCGGATCTTTTTTCTACCTCAAATAATTTTAATTTGAGAGTTTGAAATGCAAACTCAGCATTTTCTTGTCCGACTTTCGCCAGTAAACACTCCCTGTGAAGTAAATAAAGACATAAGTTAGTTATTTAAATTAGAATCTTACGATTGAATAATGACTTCTTGTACTTACTTCTCTTTTTCCTCTGCAAAAGTTTTGATCTCCTCCACCATGTCGATAGTGACTCTCTAGCACCTTTTGATAGATGTCATGAGGTCCTGGAGATCTTTCTTCTCAGATCTGGGAGGCGAACGTTCCAGAGGAATCTCATCCTCAGGCTGATCCAGTTGAACCAGATGAAAAACTCCTCTGGTTGGATCAGTACTGGTACTTTGCGGCTCCTAAGACATTCCATGAGTTAGGTTTATACTGATAAATTCAAAGAAAGATTATCAAGATAAAAATCTTACCAAGATATGATCACCTTCATCTTGAGTCTCGATGGTCTCATGGACCACCTCCTCTGAACATGTGGTCTCATGGACTGCCTCTTCCATTCGATCCTCTAGAGAGGACCTCTCCGTCTGGACCTCCATGTCCAGTGGTGCACCTTAGGACGTCCCAGCAGTTGTCGCTAGGACATCTTGGACCACTTCCTCAGTGGTCCTAGGAGGTCCTTCCATTAGCAGAATTTCTTCTGCTGGGGATTCCACTGTCGCCAATATAATTGGTGGCGAAAATTGTTCTTGAGCAGTCAGTTGAGCCCTTTTCGGGTCAGACAGCAAAGAAAGGCTAAAAAAATGAATTAGTCATTTTTTGAGCCAAAATTATAAAATTATAATCGAAGAAGTTACTCGATCTCAAAGCTATTTTTGCTAAAGAGCGACATAAAATCATCATTGACAGTGAAAGTGGGTTCTCTCCTTTTCTTTAACGCGGAGGGAACTAAGGCCAGGGAGGCCCTTGGCCTTGGAACCCTTTGAAGAGGGAGCTCGTTTTCTGATTCTTTTGATGATCCTTCACCCTGGACCACCCTAGCCAAGAAAGTTGATATAAAAGACATTGGTTGGGGCTTGGAGACATATCGGGAAATGGAAGTCTTAACTTTTGTTTTCAATACCTCTCGGGTAGAAGACCTTGGAGGAGTTGGAATTGAAGCAAGAGGTCTTGGAGAAGCTAAAGTTGAAGTTGAATGATTTTTATCTTTTTTTGCGCAATAGGAGGTCTGGAAGTAATCCTTGCACTCTTTGCCAAAGAAGGAGAAGAGCTCGCACCGACATCTGAGATGGGACGTTTCTTTGATGTCATCTGTCCGGAAACATAAAAATTAGACATGAGCAAATTCACTTCTTATGTCTAGTTAATTTCAATGAATACTTACCACTGTGCGATCTTTCCTAAGTGATCAAGTCGCCCTAATCAAGCTTGGGGGCTGCTCTTCTATGCTGATTGGATTCTTTTCTAGAACCCGATCCTTTAACAGGATTGAGGTCCTAGCTAGGACCTCGTCATTTGAGAGAGCTGCAATATAATAAAAAGTTATTTTACTTTAACTATGAAATTCAGTTCAAGTAAAAAGATGAGTAAAATATTACCATTTTCAGGGACATCACAATTGTAAGATAACATTTCTTTCTTCTGGAGGGGGAAAATCTTGTTCTTGAGGAAGTCGTGAACGATCTTTCATCCAGTTAGACCTCCTTCTACGAGGTTGTTGATCAACAGGACCACTCTCTTCTCATCCTCTGAGATCATAATTTCCTAGTCAGCAGCTCGGTTTTTGGTGGACCACTCCGGTGGTGTATTGCGATTGTAAGTAATTCTACTTTCTTTCAGAACTTCGGAATAAAACCATTCCTTGCTCCATGACTGATTGGCATCTTTGGTAGCCAAAAAGGGGAACATCCTCTTACTGTCATCTTGAAATTTAAAATAAAAAGAACCCAAAGCACCAGTACTTTTCTTATTGCGGATGATTTGGTAGTAAAACCTAAATAGACGCAGACTAGGGGCTATTCCTAAAAACGCCTCAAACATGTGGGCAAAAACACTAAGTACCAGAACTGAATTCGGTACAAGGTGAACCAATGCAATTCTATAATGATTAAGAACTTCGATCAGGAAATCACTCTCAAGCAAGCGGAGGCTTACTCGGAGGTAAGGCATGAAAAGTACCGTGAAACCGGTCGGAGGGTTTGGTTCAATCTCCCTCCCCGGTGCACGCCACTTGATGAGATCCTTCTCCGGTAGATGCCCATCTTGCTCCAGTCCTTTGAGTTTCTCTGCTATCAGCATTGATGGTTTCCATCCCGCCATTGCCTTGGTTCAATGGCGGACTATGGGATCCTTCTTTTCGAAGGTTCATGGAGGACGAAAGGTACTCGGTGAAAAGAAAAGTGAAAAGCAACTAGGGTGAAAACATGCCTGAGGAAAGGTAAAAGATCTGTATATATACCCTTGGTGCATTTAAAACCCACTACCTCAAGGATGTAACAACTGCACCTCAATTGGCGGTGACACGACACGTCACGTTTGGTCAAGGAGGTTGTTCCATGCGTCAGAGATGTGTAAGAAAAAGTGGTTGCAAAGTTTTTCTTTTTCTTTTTTTTTTCTTAAAATTATCTTCATCTTGTATTCATCGTGGGTGGAAGGATACAAAATCTGCTTAAACGTAGAAGTTACCTCAATATGCGTCTCAAGAGAAGATCACCGAATCATCAGGATTTTCCTTCTACCAATTTCTTGAAGATTTCACAGAATGAATTGACTTCTTGAAAACCTTGGAAGCATAAAATCCAAAGACTATAACATCAAGGTTTTCAAAAAGTCAAATTTATTCTATAAAATTTGTCTTTTTCATGATCTCTACTATCATGATATACCATCTGCTCAAACTAAAGGAGTTTGAGAATAAGTTTTCTATGATAAAGTCGAGACAGGAAAGATAGAAAGTTTATGAAGGAATTTCTCTTAGGTTCCGCTCTTCCAGACGGTTACTTATAGATCAATAATATGCTATGGAATTAAATAAACCAGATGGAAGTTCAATGGATAAGATTTTTTAGAGTTTGTTCCTAATAAATTGCTGAAGAATAAAGCATGAACGTCCCTTCGGGAATTGCTTTCATAAATATATACGACTAATACTCATGCTTCTTAAAGGGAAATAGTTATTTACAACTCAAGTAAAACTATCTTCTTGACTAAGTCTAGTTTTGGTCCAAAATCTCTTCAAGTAAGTTATTTTCACTTGAAGTTGAGGGGCTAGCTGACGAGGATTATTGACTAGTCAATTATCCAGCTATATATTTATTTGCTTATTAATAGATAAGCTAGATTTTTACTAAGTCTGAGTTAAATCTTCTAGGCCCAAGATCAATCAAGTAGTCTTAATTTTGGACAAAGAGTACGTTATGAAGACAAATTATGGCAACTCAATGTATCAAGACACAAAAAGCAAGTTATCGAGTCATGCTATTTGCCTAGGAGTCTAATTATAACGGTGAGTAGTTGCTCAACAGCCAAAGAAAGATTTTGATAATTGTGTTATGTGCCAAAAGATGTATATAATAATATAATATATTGTCCCGCAGCGTGTGCAAGCCTAGTTTACACGCAGTGCACCTGCAATCACTCAACCATTCAGTGTGCACGCTTTCCATTTGCATATTTACGTTGGGATATGGCAGAATTCAAAGCGTTCAATAATCGATAGCAAAGATGGCTATGAAATTGAACGGATATGAGTTTACTTTCATGGTTAATGTTTTTAAAAATACTGTCAGGTTCTGTTGGTATATCGAATGCCTATTGAGTGTGTGCTTTGGTACATTTAATTGGTATTGATTATTTTTCACAATAGATACTAAAAGAAGATGCCAAAGTTAGATATTGTGTACCAGACATAGATTGCATACACAAAATAAGCTTGTGCATGTTGAAGATCGTCATAGATTTCTTAAATTATTGTACAGAAACAGGTGTTGTATATTTCTATCTATCCCGCTTAAGGCTCGTACAAGTTACAACTGTTTGATTTACCATCAGGAACTAGAACGAACAAAATTTTTGAAGACCCAACTACTGTCGAGAGAGTGGGAAGCCAATGCCATGGCGGGTGGTTGGGAAGCTGACGAACAGCATGCTTCCAAGAACTCCAGTAGCAACTGGCAGTGTTTTGAGAACTTGCTTTGTATTCTCCGATGGTATTGGATAGAAGCAGGACACCACATTTTGGTCAAACAGCGCGATTGCAACAAAAATCATCGCTGAAACAATTGCATGGACAAAGTCTAGAAATTGTATCCTGTATTTCACTGCATCATGTGGATCAAGAGGAGATCCACCATCTATTACCCACAATCCCTTGAATGTGGCAAACCCATATCGTACCTTTCTTTTCTCATCCCTGAAGCTATCTGTGAAGCTGAGAACAAAGCAGGACAGTGCACAGAGCACCACGAGCCCTCCTGTCATCATTCGATTCATGTCACCGCAGTGGCCTTGTTTTGCCAGGGTTGGAGCCAGGAGCTGGAAGGCAAGCACAGTGCTTGATGGAAGGAGTTTGGCGAGGTGCGCGGTGCTCTGGTATGTCTGGCTGATTGCTTTCTGCATAGTGCTCATGTTGTTGGTGCCATCAGCTATGTTCGACAAGAGAGGTTGCCTCTGACCCTGCTGCAATTCCATATCAGGGTGTGGAGCAACTATTGTTGCTGCCCTCTTCGTTTGCTTTGTTCTAACAAGTCTCTTATATTGTTGTAACAAGTCTCTCTAACTATTGTTGCTGCCCTCTTATATTACAGGAAAGAAGACTGGGGCTTCCACCAGTGGAATGGAAGAGATTTGAAGGGGAGGAAGCTGGTGGTCGGTTTCTGTTTGCTGCCCACTTTGAACGGCTCGCAAGAAAAAGGAAGCAAAACTGAAAGATGCTGGGAGTTTTTTTGGTTGCTGACGAGAAAAACATGGGGGAATTTTGGTGCTGCAGTTTCTGTGTTGTGCTCCAGCTGTTGTAAACGCACATTTGGGTAACAGATGGACCAACAATTATTCTGGGTCAATGCCATTTAGTTTAGTTATGTGGTGGTTACGAAGTGCGAGCTGTTTTCGCAAATGTTCCCTCGGACGCGTGCTTAAGTGGACAATCATGGTGTTCCCTCGGACGCGTGCTTACGTGGACAATCATGGCTTTTGGCTTTATTTCCTAGCCTGGAATTTGGCTATTGTCAAGAACCAAAAAAATGAAGGGGGAGCCGCTTGATCTCGCCTCCAAATCTGAATCCATGCCTTCTGTGAAATGTACGTCGATGCAACTGCAGTAACTGTTGTATTTTTGGAGGGCTATTTGGTAATATCTTATTTTAAGAAAAGAAGAAATAGAAAAAAAAAAGGAAAATAGAGGAGCCCACTTGTCATTGAGATGAGGGGGAGGGATAAGGTCTGGAGACCTTGTCTCCAACCGAATTGAGTGAGGTGTTCGGGCGCACATGGCCATCGGCCTGGTTGCAGCGTGAGCGACTCGGGCAGGCGGCTCAGGCGAGATGCACGCTGGCCGTTGGCGGAGGCAACGCATGGCCTTCTCCTCTTCACAAGCCGACTCCTTTCTTTTTCTTTCTCAACCCTAGAACACAGTGAGCAATTCCTCCCATTTTGGTTTCTTCCCGTCTTCCGATCTGGCTTTGATTTGGGCGGTGAGAGCTGCTGTGCCGCCATGTTTGTTATGGCACCATCGGCAGTTAGGACCGGTTCCTCTTCCTCTTTGTGCACCTCAATATCTCTCTTGCTCCCTCTTCTCTGGTAAGGTTGCGGTGACGCTTTGGTCTTGCGCCGATTGAAGGTGGGTTCCAGCCGGCTCTGGCTTGATTGATTTGGGTGTGAATACCTCGGTTGAGTGGTGGTCTCTTGCTCTACGGGTGCATTCGGCCGGTGCATCTTTGGTTGGTTTTTGTGCACTATTTCCTGTACCTTGTCCTCGCACACTGGTGTGTCCCGATTTATGAAGTTGGTATTGTATATCCGTCAACCTCGTTTGGTATTCGCGACATAGCAGGACGATTGGTTTTTTGAGACAGTGTATTTCACGTGCCTTACCCGGTTCTACTAGGTGGCTTCGAATGCCATCCGCTTCGTGAGTTTTCTATTTTTCCATTTTGCACTTCACTTTGCATATGTGATGTACTAGTCGAAATCTGAAATTGTGATTAATTGATTTGATACTAGCACTGAGAGATATTGCTTAGTGATACTGTGGGCTTGATTTAAATGCTCGATGAGGATAATCGTCATATACTAAAATTGGATTGATAGCTAGTTCAGATTTGAGCTCTAATTGTGTTGTTTACTACTGTCATTTTATCTCGAGCAATTCTGTTACTTTTGGTGGTGCTTAACTGAAATTGATCATCTTGTATTGTGATCATGCTTGTTCTTCTGTTAGCCGAAAGGCTTTAGTGCTGAACCTTGTGATCTCCTTTCACTGTGAGTTTATTAGTGTTCTGTTGGCTTATAGATGTTGAATTCTGTGATCTTTTTTTTTTTTTTTTGCATTGATGATTTTCTATTGGCCGAAGGCATAAGTTGCTGTCTTTTGTTTATGAGATCAATTTTTGATATATTAGTAAAGCATTCTTTAGAGCTCAAAGTTTGATTTTTTTTGTTGTCATATATAATTTGTAAAGAGTATAGACAATAGTGGCGAGGATACCAATATTTTATCTTGTGCAGCTCGACTTTGAAAGCAATAAACAATCAATTTAAATAGAAGCATTATGCTGATTTTACTTGTTATCAAGTCCTATCTTTTGAGCATATTGTCATGTTTATTTGACATGAATTTATTACATACTTATAAGTCATTCTTGTCAATTATATACTGCTGGAATTATGCTTTAATTATCTTAATTTATACTGAAATTAATTCTAAACATTTACTAAAACTGCTATTTTTACAATAATAACCATCCCCCAACACGATCCGTTAGATCAGATGCTCAGCTCTTCCTGCTGATTTGAGCGTGCGTCGTCGATGATGCTCGGTAGAATAATTATGATGTCTTAATTTACTGTATTCTAACGTACACCAGCGAAATATATAAGAACATCTTGTAGCATACATGATAATCATATCTGTCTCCTTTTTTTTCCTTTGGAGGCCACGATGAAAATCAAAGCGTAAAAAACATTTGGAAATTTACTAATCTGTTTCCCTAGCTGTCTTCTTCAATCAATGACACGCAAGAACGCAACTCGATCCGTTGACCCATTCGTTCTTCCTTTTTCCCTTCTGCAAGTTACGACGGGGTAAAAGGCCAGGAAGGCACCGCCTCCAAAACTAGGAAATGGTTACAAGCCAAAAATGGGCTGATCTCACCTGATAGATGAAAAAGCCCAGCCCAAAGCTACTGGCCATACTGGTACAATTTTCAGAGCAACAATTCAGACAAACATGCGTGTCTCGTGTATAAAAGATCACCGGAGCTCAGCAAACCACTTTAGGCTCCGACAAGCAAAATGCTTTTCTTAGGACAAAATCTCCTGCAAGTGGGCCCACCTAACAGGTCCTCCCAGCTGCTTTGCTGACGACACGAGCATAGCGTGTAGTACTACTACTCACCTCACGTCACCCCACCCCACCAGGAGTCTGGGGGAACAGTGTAAAGTTGCCGATGATCAGAGTCCAGAGACGACAGCTGACAGCATACGGCTTTAACCATGTGATTCCTTCGTTTCATCCTTCTCGCATCATCGTGGCGTGATCATGCACACGAAGCTTTAGCTTTAGCCAATCATCAACTAAAGGATCGATCCTATTCTTATGTGTGCGCGTCAAATTTAATCCTCAGCGTAGCTCATTATCTCTCTCTCTCTCTCTCACGCACACTGACCGGAACTTTTTCCTTCAGTAGTTTTCTCGGCAAAATTGAGTTTAGCTGTTCGTAGTAGGTGATATCATATGACGCATGCCTACATCGAGTTCAATTAGGTAGGTACCTGCGTTCTATCATCGGAATTCAGAAGCAAGCGCCGCATCACTGTCACATGTAGCATCATCTATGACTTCTCTCTCTTTAAGGTGGGGATATCTATGTCGTCATATCACATGAAAGGCGGCAATTCCATTTTTGTTGGACAAAAAGGGTGTTTCCAACCTGCTTGTGATTAATCAATAGTCTCTAAGAAAATCTGGCGGTTGCAGTCATTAACGAAAATTTGGTCGCCAATGTAATTTTGAGTGACACCCTATGATATGTGGTGTCCGATTTTCCCGACGTAGGATTAAAGATAACTTGAGTAACCGAACGATCCATAGCTACTCACCCGTTGTCAAATGCAATGGACTTGCAACTTAACGAGGATCTAATAATCCATATTTAATTATTTATATGTAATTCTTATTATAGATAACAATATCTTTATATTACTCGCAAGTATACCCCTTATTATTCATAAGGGAGAACCTTAACCAAGTGGTCATAAGTCTTATTACGACCACCCCTGGTCGTAAGTCTTTTTACGACCAGTCTCTAGTCGTAAGTTTTTCTACGACTAGTCCCTGATTGTGAGCTTTCACTACGAGCACCTTGTGGTCGTAAGTCTCTCTACAACCTGGTCATCTACGACCACCCCATAATCGATAAAGCCTACAAATATGTGGGCCCAGTCGATTAGGGAGTTTTATGCGCCGTGTTTAACATACAAGATAGTTAACATACATTGTTATTCTCTATGAATAATTGTATGTTTTATACCTCTACCTCTGACAATAACTACCTGGCGACGTGGGGAAGTTATTTCTCTGGTAGCATCCTTCACCAACGGTTGATCATTTGGAACGTTGGGATGTCTCTTGGCTTGGAGGAACTGTCACCTCTTCATGCGCTATATAAAGGATGAAGTCAGTGGACAGAGGGACAAGGCATTCAGGACAGAGCAATTTGGAGCACAAGACATTAGGCTTTAGTCTTCCTCTTGATTGTAATCAACACACTCAATACATTACAACAGGAGTAGGGTTGTTATTATCTCCAAAGAAGGCCTGAACCTGTATAAAATCTCTGTGTCATTCTCTGTGTGGTTCTTAGTCTATGAGACCCCCAAAACATTCATTCATTCGTAAGATCGATAGTAAAACATCGACAGCTAGTGCCAACCGTGGAGAGTTTCCGGTGATTCCTTTTTGACAAGTTCTCTTAGGAGAACTGGTTTGACTTGGCCGACTATGTAGGACTCAACATGGATGCCTGCTATGAATATGAGCAAAGTATTATTTCGTCCGATGGTAATGCCGCCTTTAGGTATCTTTCACCAGATCCAGGAGACCATACCACAGACAGAGTTGAGGAGGGATCCTCCCCCCCCCCATAACATTACGTCCAAATGAGGGACTAGGCTCCTCGGAGGGTAAGGGCCCATCCGGCTATAATCAGGACTACTCCAAGGTAGGCACAGAACATAGTGAGGGTTTTTCCTCCAAATGTTTGAGTCCATCTGAGGCCGTTCAACCTGGCACGACAAATTCTGGAATCCATCGTTCCGGGACTCCATCAGTATCTGGTTGTCGTAACTCTCTTCAGTTACCCTCGCAATGGATATGGTCGAGCACACTTTTCCTGCGAATTCGACCACACCCACGTAGGGCTCACCTATAGACAGAGATGGTTATAACCCAGAATTCTCCTTCTTGGAGGGGCTTGCTCCAAGTCGCGAGGTGTTGTCATTCGACTACTCCTCAAGCTAGGAGACCTCAGACGCAAATGGAGATCATATACAGCAGGTCTTCGTCCTCCCCTTAGATCCTAGTCGCTCTCCTAGAGGCAGGACTGAGGATGCTCCCCCCCGACTCTCACACACTGCGACCTCTCGTGGTGATGGTGAGGACACTTCTGGCGATGACCAGGATCAACTCTCTGATGAGCGTGGGAGAAATCCTAGAAATGATCGCTCTCTATTAAAACGAACTTAAGCAACCTCAGACGTGCATGATCATGAGACTATCCATAGGAGAAGAATGACCACCCAGAGAACATTGCATGGGCGCATTCAATATCGGTTTGAGGAGGCTCGAGAACTTTAGAATATAAATGATCTACTCGAGAACCCAACTCAGAAACTCGCACGAGCACTAGGTTACGACCTCTTCGCTGAAGAGATCGCACGAAGGTTTCGGAGCACGACGACCAGACTTGAGCAACCTCGTCGACACCATTCTGGAAGTCGTACTGGGACGACTCCATCGAACACCAGTCGTTCGAACAACTCACCTCATGGAAATCGGAACGACAACATGTCACGTCTCTCTCCCAACCATAACTCCAGTCAGAGAATGGTTCTTCGAACATCTGATGATCGACAAGCTCTCAGGGGAGGTGATCGTTCACCACTCCAACCCAGGAATCTGCAACAGCAGATGGAATAAGAGGAGTATTACCCTTGTAGGACTAAGACCTATTATAGGTCAGGTCCGCCTACAACCGGGTATCGTCGTGTACGATCACCTGATGACATCAACTCTTCTTTTCCGCAAAGAAGGCGTCACGATGTAATTACCGGATGTCAGGTGTTCTCGCCTGATCTCCAAGCAGTTCGTTGGACGCCATGGTTTCGACAAATGAACATGGAGAAGTTTAATGGGTCACAGAATCCCAACGAATTTCTTGAGATCTACACAACTGCCATTCGAGCAGCAGGATGAGAAGAGCACGCCATGGCGAATTACCTTCCTACCGTGCTCAAAGGATCCGCTTGATCGTGGTTGTCAAATCAACCACTAGAGTCGATCAATTCATAGCAACACCTCTGCAACCTTCTACTAGCCAATTTTCAGGGCACCTACCATCGCCCTAGGAAGAAGGACAACCTGCACAGGTTAAGACAGAGCAACCACGAGACCTTACGCCAGTTATTCAAGCGTTTCAGTTAGGTTCGCAATTCCATACATGAAGTTTCTGATTCTTCTATTATCAGAGCGTTTAAGCAGGGAGTCCACAGTAGAAGGATCACAAAAGACATCGCTTTAAATCCTCCAGCTACTATCGTCGAACTCTTCGAGATGGCCGATTGATATGTGGCCACTACTGAAGTAGTTGAGTGGAACAAAACCATCGATTGAGATGATAAAATTCATCAAGAAGTAGGTGAAAGTAGAAAAAAGAAGGATAATAAGGCCAAGAAATCCAAGAACAAGACTAAAAAGTCAAAAGCCTCAAGCCAATAGTTCCAAGAAAGTCTTGGCTGTAAACGATAAGGAGCCTCGAAATTCCAAGTCGTACTCCGACCGGGGCAAGGGCAAACGCCCCGAGTGGAAGAATACCAAGCCTAGGTGGTGTCTTTTCTATAAAAAAGAAGGACATGACCTTCGCGATTGCCGAGCTTTCCAACGAAAGCTCGAAGACTATTACACTAACAAAGGACCTCTTCCTACACTTGAGGAGGTAGCACAAACAAGTGGTCGAAAAGAGTTGGACGACGATGCGGAGATGTTGTTTCAGGATCTGAAGCACACCATCGATCATATCTATGGAGGATCTTTGGCGTATGAGTCAAAACGACAGCTCAAGGCTGTCGAACGTGAGGTGAACTCCATTGACCCTCCTCTTGTCAATAAATTATCGAAGTGGTCGGAAGTCACCTTCTCTTTAGAGAAGAATGACTGTTCGATCATTTCCACTCAACCAGGTCGTTTTCCATCGTGGTCGAGCCCACCATGAACAACTGTCGAGTAAATCGAGTGTTAGTTGATGGTAGCAGTTCATTAAATATTCTATTTATAAGCGCCCTGAATGAGATGCAAGTACCCAGGACCAGGATAAAATCTGTACGATACTCTTTCCATGGGATCGTACCGGGGTCTTCGACCAAACCCATTGGCCAAGTTTATATTCCTGTAACGTTTGGTTCTCCAAACAACTTTAGGACAGAAAAAAATCTCTTTTGATGTGGTCGATTTCGACACGGCATACAATGCCATACTCGGATGACCAACTTTGGCACAATTCCTAATGACTGCTCATTATGGTTATCAATATCTTAAGATGTTAGGTCCCAAAGGAGTGATCACAGTCTACTGTGATAAAAAGATGGCGCTTACATGCGACCGTCGATCTCTCGAGATGGTTGGCCAGATACCAACTCGAGAAGCAAGCAAGAGTTAGCCTTCGACCAAGCAGTCGAAGTCTAAAGTTGCGCCAAAGCCGAACGATCAGGTCAAAGAAGTTCCGCTGAATCCAGAGGAGCCTTAGAAGACTGTTCGTATTGGGGATACTTCCGACCCCAAATAGGAAGACATCCTTGTCACCTTCCTCCGAGCTAATGTAGATATCTTCGTGTGGCAAGCATCCGACATGCCCAGAGTCCCCAGGGAGGTGATCGAGCACAGGTTAGCTCTACGGCCTGACAAGAAACCTGTAAAATAAAAATTACGAAGATTTGCACCTGATCGACGAGATGCTATTAGATCAGAATTGGATAAGCTACTTAAAGCAGGCTTCATAAGAGAAGTCGACCACTCAGAGCGGTTGGCTAACCCTGTAATGGTTAGGAAGTCTAATGGTAAGTGGCATATGTGTGTAGACTTTACCGATCTTAATAAGTTTGTCCAAAAGATGATTTTCCTCTTCCTCGTATTGATTAGTTGGTTGACTCTACAGCTAATTGTGAAGTATTAAGTTTTATAGATGTATATTCTGGTTATCATCATATTAGTATGTGTTTAGATGATAAAGAAAAGACCGCATTTATTATACTATTTGAGATATTTTGCTATGTCAAAATACCATTTGGTCTAAAAAAATACTGGCACTTCTTTTCAACGTTCGATGTAAATGACGTTTTCACCTTAACTAGGCCAAAATTTGGAAGTCTGTGTTGACGATCTAGTCGTAAAAAGCATCAAGCGACTTAATCATATTTCTAATCTACAAGAAACATTCGACAACCATAGAAAACACCGTTTGAAACTCAATCATGAGAAGTGTGTGTTCGGAATCTCATTAGGAAAATTGCTTGGAGTCCTTGTCTCTGCACGAGGAATCGAAGCAAATCCTGAAAAGATAAAGGCCATTGAAAAAATGTGCCCTTCGACCACGAAGAAAGAAGTCCAGAAACTCACAGGATGCATGACGGCTTTAAGTCGTTTCATTGCACGAGTGGAAGAAAAAGGACTTCCTTTCTTCAAACTTCTAAGGAAACACGAGGGTTTCGAGTGGTTAAAAGAGGCAAACAATGCCTTTGAGGATGTCAAGAGGTATCTTACGAGTGCTCTTGTTCTAGTTTCTCTAAAATCAGAAGAAACGCTCCTAATATATCAAGCTGCCATGCCACAAGCAGTGAACGCAGTACTGGTTGCCAAACGTGAGAACATTCAACGACCAGTTTACTACGTAAGTGAAGTTTTACACGGGCATAAGGAGCGATACCCTTAGGTCCAAAAAATTTTGTATGCCCTCCTCATGTCTTCGAGGAAACTGAGGCATTATTTTCAACCGCACAAGACAATTGTGTCATTTGAGTTTCCCTTAGGAGAGGTCCTCCAGAACAGAGAAGCAGCAGAACACGTAGCAAAATGGTCAGTAGAACTTGGGGAGTTCGACCTCTATTTCGTGTCCCGAATGGCCATTAAATCCTAGATCTTGGTAGACTTTGTCGTCTAATGGACAAATCCTGAACCTGTTCATGATCCCTAGTACAATTTCCACG
This sequence comes from Phyllostachys edulis, assembly GCA_036346405.1. Lineage (NCBI taxonomy): Eukaryota > Viridiplantae > Streptophyta > Magnoliopsida > Poales > Poaceae > Phyllostachys > Phyllostachys edulis. The sequence goes on along the minus strand of JAYEVD010000122.1, from coordinate 104,958 downwards.
ATCAGTGGATGATGTACTTTGAGGGGTCACTTACGCTAAGTGGCTCGGGGGCTGGGGTGGTCCTAGAATCTCCTACAAGAGAGACATTAAAGTATGCTATTCAATTAAACTTTTTAGCCACTAACAACGTGGCAAAGTATGAAGATTTGTTGGCTGGCATACGAGCAGCGAAAGTGCTCGGGATTCGACGACTACTTGTGAGAGAGACTCTCAACTAGTCGTGAATCAGGTCGGAAAAGAGTACCAGTGCTCTAATCCGACCATGTCTCGGTACTTATCGGAAGTCAGAAAGCTTGAAAAGCATTTTTTCGGTTTCGAGGTACAATATATCCCTCGGAAGCATAATTTTCTCGCTAACCAGTTAGCTCGAATGGCTTCTTCCCGATCACAATTACTAAAAGGATTCTTCTTGGAATAGCTCCAGAAGCCGTCTCTGGTCGAAACACTAGAAATATCTCCTATTGAGCGATACCTAGATGAATCCCATCTACGAGTATCTTCAGAAGGGTACAGTACCTGATGATGATCTCGAGGCAGATCGTTTATCCCTTAAGGCCAAAATGTATACTTTGGTTGAAGGGGTCCTCTACAAAAGAGATACTCAAGGGGTTCTCATGCGATGCAAATCGCAGAAAGAAGGATTAAATCTCCTTCACAACATACACTGGGGCATCTGCTTCTTACAGAACGCTGGTCGGTAAAGCCTTTTGATAAGGTTTTTACTGGCCAACCACCCTTCATAATGCCAAAGAGTTGGTTAAAAAGTGTGTACAATACTAGTTTCGTAGTAGGCAAATACACTAACCGGCTCAAGCATTGCAAACTATACCTCAATCTTGGCCTTTTGCGACCTGGGGGTCTCGATATCCTAGAACCATTCCCAAAAGCACTAGGAGGCTTTGAGTTCCTTTTTTGTGGCTATTGATACGTTCACAAAATGGATTGAAGCCGAACCTGTGACTGGGATAACTACGAAATCCGCTAAAAGGTTCATGATCAGCGTGATTACTCGATTTGGTGTTCCAAGTCGAATAATTATAGATAATGGTAAACAATTTTTTAGTGCAAAATTTCAAGAATTTTGCGACGAATTGTGTACCAAGCTATGTTATGCATCTGTATCCCACCCACAAAGCAATAGGGCAGTCAAAAGAGCGAATGGCCAAATCATGCAGGGAATCAAAACTCGAGTTTTCGACTAGCTTATAAAGCGCTTGGGGGCTTGGGTACAAGAATTACCCTCAATATTATGGGCAGTTCGTACGACTGCTAGTCGGGCTACAGGTGAAACAATTTTTTTCCTAGTTTCTGGAGCCGAAGCCATGCTTCCACTAGAACTAAAGATAAGGTCGGCATGGGTCGAACATTTCAACGACTATAACCAATAACAACTTCGAGTGGATGACATCAACCTACTCAAAGAGAGGAAGAATCAAGCCTTCATCCGTTCAGTAGTCTACCAACAAGCCCTACACAAATACTACGATTGTAAGGTCCAACCTCGCAGCCTTATTGTAGGTGACTTGGTATTGAAAAAGATTCAATCCCAGTCTAACTAGAATTAACTTTCCCCAAAGTGGGAAGGTCCTTACACTGTGATCGAAGTTACACGACCAGGTTTGGTACGACTAGCAATGGAAGATGACCGAGTCCTCTCTAATTCTTGGAACATCGACCAATTACGCAAGTTTTATGTGTAACTTCTAACTTTCTCAATAAAGTTTCAGTTTATTTCAATCTTTATTGTCTTATATTGAGGAATACTTGGATAATTTTTCGATCAATTTTTCACAACCTGTTTTCTTTACACTGGTCGAAGAAAGGTAACATCACCTAGTTATAGTCTTTCCTCTCTACACATGGTCCTGCCCACTAGAGGGAACTTACTAGTGTTGTCTCGTTCCTAACTTTTGCTGCCAACACAAAGACACTAGGTTCAACAAAATCTGGTCGAAATAATTTCAGGCAAGCTCTTTTCAACTTAGTTTATTTCTTCATTCCTTTTTGAAAAGTTCTCTAAGTGGAGAATACTTTTTTAATTTGTTCGACCGCTTTTGGTAAACTCAATTCGTTCAAACTGGTCGGAGAAAGACACAACACCTAATCGAAGCTTTTCTCTCTGCATGTGGTCCTGCCCACTAGAAGGAACTTCCTAGCTTCGTACTATTTCTAACTCTTGCTATCAGCATACAACCATTGACTTCACTAAGAAAGGTTGAATGGATTTTTAAGGCACTCTGATTGTTTATCCAACTCATGTTGATGCTCTTGATTTGATTAATATGGTTGGAGAATGTAACTCCACTAGTCGAAGTATTTTCTTTCTGCATGTGGTCCTGTCCACTAGAAGGAACTTTATGGTGTCCTTCTGTTACTGACTCTTGCAACCAATATAAGATAATCGAGATCGACAACTAAAGTCTGACAAACCTTTCTAAAGCAAACCCTTTTTCACACTATTTACTTAGTTTATATAAATAAACTAAGCAAATAGCCGGGGGCTAGGCTAAAGTTATTAATATGGCTTTAATTCTTTGTCTTACATTCAATTTCTTTTTTCTATTCATTGTCTTATGAGTTACTAACTACTCAATAAGATAATTTGTAGGAAAAAGAAGATATATATTCATAAACAAAAGCTTGTCTTTACAAGTTTCCTCTTACAAACTACTCTGACGAAGGAGATCTAATTTGCATCTTCTCCGCGACCTTCTTGCTGATTAGTTGCACTTCTTCCATCAGTCATACTGCCTCAACCTCAGAGCAGTCGAAGTCAGCTTTAATTGATTGAAGATTGAGACTATGGTCATGTGCCTTAAGCTTTGCCAAGGCATAACTTACTGCACTTTCGACTGCCTCTCTTATAGAGTTAGCTTGATTGGTCTTCAGAGTAGGTACCAACTCCTCTAAAGTTCCATCTTATTGTCCAATGGCACTCGTATGGGCGATCATGGTGTCTTGAAGAGGAGTTACCTCCTTAGCACCAAGCCCTCCGAGTACATTGTTTAGGAGGGAAATGTTGTCTTGAAGGTTGATCTTCATTGACTTTATCTCCTCCTGACTACGAGTTGAAGCTTCTTGGAGTTCTTTTATTTCGCCTGCTTGCTCTGAAATAGAGTATGACCAGTCATAAGGGAATTTCTTAAAGACTGGTAAACAAAACTGTTGTAGGTAAAGAGTTACTTACCTACTAATCGAGAGTCAAGCTTCTTGACTTCATCGTCATGGGAAGTAGCATCCTTTGCACACTACTCTTTCCACGACTTTATCTTCTGGTATTTTTCTTTGCCGATACGAGATAGCTCGTTGACAACCAATGCCTTTTATTTGGCCTCGATTTCGAGCTTAGCCATGTCGACCTCTTTTTCTGCAAAGAAACAAGAGTTAGAAAAAGAAAAGAAAGTCATAATTATAAACAGTCTTAAGTTCAAAACTTACTGTTTATCTCATTCTGCAACTCGTTAGTTGCAGAATTTGCCTCCTGAAATTTCTTCAGTAGGTCTTGGTTTTTTCCCCTTAGCTTCCACGTCTCGACTTTTTCGTAGTCAAGCGAATTAGCCAAGGACTTTTCGTCACTTTTAAACCTGCAAAGATTAAAGTAGACATGAGAACAGAACAAGTAGTCGAAATACAAAAGACTACATATGACAGTAACTTACCATCTCTCTGCCTGCTCACAGAGTTCGGCTTTTTGTTGTCTTAACAGCACAAGTCGTCTGTGGTATTCACCCATGGTGACAACTTGTTCCAAAGCTCTCTGAATGAAGAAAGATAGTATGATATCAGGTACTTACATTGATGGTTGATCGAGCAAACTTGGCGTACACCATCTGGGAATCTTTCAGTTTATCGATGTCTTTGACTTTATCCCACCATATTTCTTGAAGACGCTCATCATAAAAAATATTCCCCCTATTAGGAATGTCCTTGGGGTGTGGGATTCGGTCGCGAAATTTGAATGAAGAGGATCCCACGATGGATGCTGGGCCAAAAAACTTGAAAAAGTTGAAGTACTCTTCTTCGTCTTCTTCGTTGCTTGCATCAGCAACTCCTCCTCGAGGGCCGGGAGGAACGTTCTCCACAATTTCTTTCCCGGCCTGGTGGCCGGAGGTTCCTCCTCTGTCTTGCCCGGAAGCTTCTAGTGATCAAAGGACCAAGTCCCTTGTCCGATTATTGATATCATCAATAATCGCCTCGATCATCAAGCGACCATTTCTTCTGTCGTCTTTGCCTTTGCACCTACGACCACTTTTGCTTCAATGGCAGTACCCTCCTCCACCACAGAGACAGTTGTCGATCCCTCGACCACCTCTACTGTTATCTCCTCGATTGTAGGAGAAATAATAGCAGGCCTCTCGACAGAAGTGTCCTTGGGGGTTGGAGGAGCAGGACTAAAATTCTAAAAAAGAGAAAACATGTCAAGAGTGTAAAAGAATAGAAGGTAAATGTTATCCTTATGCTTTTGATTTTTTACATACCTTGCCTTTCTGGCTTTAATTGTGAATCCAGAAGAGTCCTTCCCTAAGAAAGGTCTCTTTCTCTTCTTCTTATCGACTGCCTCAATCCTCGTGACACTTTCAGCCCTTAAGGGTCTTTCGGTGCCACGAGATTGAGAGGTTGAGGCTTCTTCGACCACGTCTAGTCAAAGACCTTATTGAGGGCTTGGGACCTCTATGACCACGTCTGGTCGTAGGTCTTAAATGAGAGCTAAAGCTCCCGAAGCTTCTTGCCCCTCTCGGTGATCGAAACATGTTTCAACCACTTGAGGGGCAGCACTCGCCTCGACCACAGTTTCTGCTGATGTAGCAGTATACTTCACAAAAGACACAAAACTCTTTCAGATCTCCTTTTCTAGTTGCTTGACAAAGCTATGGAGGTAGAAACTGAAAAAGCTTTGTTGTCATAGTAGAATAGTACCTTGGTCTTGGGGGCTTTGGGAGCAGGCAATTCGACCGGTCCCCTTTTCTCTACAGCAATCACGTCTGCAAAGAACTTCTTGACAGGGCTGGTCGGAGGAGGAGCAGAGCTTGAGCCTTCTTTTTGAGAGATATCTACGATGGTAAAAAGAACTACTAAACATTCAAGCTCGAAATTAATCAAAAAAGAGCTGAGTTGAAATATTATTTACCTTCCTCGAAATCTCTGGTCGAATCTTTAGGACCCGAGTACATCCACATAGGATGTGCTTGTTTCTTCAAAGGGCTGATGCGGCGCGCGATGAAATCTCTCACCATATGCCATCCGGTAAGCCCCTCTTCTCTCAAGTCTTTTATGTCTTGGATGAAGGGAGCAATCCGGTCGACCTTGCTGGGAACTGAATCCCAAGAGGAATTCTTCTCAATAGCTTTTCCTATGAAGAAGAGGCTGTCGTCGTTGGTTGTCGTCTAGTAGAACCGCCTCTTCTTTCACCCTGGCCATGACGATTGGATAAACATCTGAATATACTCCTTCGACTTCCCGTCGTGGAGCTTCAAACCGCAGCTACCTGCGATTCTGGCCTGTCTGCTCATCCCGTAGTAGTACTGGAATAGCTCCAAGTCTGCCAGAATCCCAGGTAGGCTTCACACAAGTACATAAACATTGTGATGGAATTGGAAATAAGGTTCGCCAATTCCACCCCAAAGATTACTAGTTAAGTAAGGGGTGAGCGGCAATCGAAAGCCACATTCACAGTATGCTTGAAATACTGGAATGGTGCCTTCCTCACCCGAGGGCCAATGCTGCCAAACAGCTTCAGCCCACTTCACATACTCATTCTTGGGGATCTTCTCGGCAGTGACGAAGGCCTTCATCTTCGTCGTATCCATTTCCGATTCAGTCCATTTAGAAACGGTCCCGGCCATCTTCCCTAAGTGAAATTGACTTGGATTTGGAAAGGCTTTGAAAAAGAGTTTGACTTGGTTGGTGGCGGAGAGAGCAAGGACTCGAATAACAGTTGAAGCGAATTGGGAAAGTAAAAACCATAAGTCATGTCTGCGGCGGATCGTTATAGCCGTACACTTGAGTTATAGATTGTAGGAACTCAAAAGTTACCACCTCTTCGGGAACCGCATCAACAGATAGGTTTGTGAGAATTGATTGGAATTCTTTAATTTGTCTGTTCGGGAAAACCGATTATGTCTTTACAACTCAAGTGAAATTACCTTCTTGACCAAGTCAATTTCTAGTAAAATGAAATACCATTCGGAAAGGTTCTACTTCCGACCACCATTCTATGACTCCTGTACCAAGTAAGTTATTTTCACTTGAAGTTGGAGGGTTAGATGACGATGATATAATAATCCCCATTTAATTATTTATCTGTAATTGTTATTATAGATAACAATATCTTTATATTATTCGCAAGTATATCCCTTATTGTTCATAAGGGAGAAGGTTAACCAAGTGGCCGTAAGTCTTATTACGACCACCCCTGGTCGTAAGTCTTTCTACGATCAGTCTCTAGTCGTAAGTTTTTCTACGACTAGTCCCTGGTTATGAGCTTTCACTACGAGCACCTTGTGGTTGTAAGTGTCTCCACAACCTGGACAGCTATGACCACCCCATAATCGATAAAGCCTACAGATATGTGGGCCCAATCGATTAGGGAGTCTTGTGCGCCGCGTTTAACACATGGGGCAGTTAACATACGCTGTTATTATCTGTGAATAACTGCACGTTTTATATCTCCGTCTCTGACAATAACTACTTGGTGACGTGGGGAAGTTATTTCTCTGGTAGCAATCTCCACCAACGGTTGATCATTTGGAACGTTAGGTCGTCTCTTGGCTTGGAGGGACCGTCACATCTTCATGCACTATATAAAGGATGAAGTCAGTGGACGGAGGGACAAGGCAATCGGGACAAAGCATTCTGGAGCACAAGACATTAGGCTTTAGTCTTCCTCTTGATTGTAATCAGCACACTCAATACAGTACAACAGGAGTAGGGTTGTTATTCTCTCCGGAGAAGACCTGAACCTGTATAAAATCCCTGTGTCATTCTCTGCGTGGTTCTTAGTCTAGAGACCCCCCCCCCCCCCAACATTCATTCATTCGTAAGATCGATAATAAAACATCGACACAACTATTTGAATTCACTGAACCACATGCTTGAAGATACATCCACGAGACTACTAAGCGGATGATATCGAACCCTAAAAGCCCAGCGGAAAAGTAAAAACGATCTTTGGTAGAAGAACACCCTATTGCCCTCTATGTTGCGGTTGCACCAAGCAAATAGCAAGAGTAGACGCAATGCTCTGTGTAGATACAAAATCAATATATTTTCTGAAATAACATGGTGCACACATAATATATGAGGACACATCTCCCCTCGGTTCGGCCAGAACGATGACCACCACCTCCTAAACGACTCGTACGGAACACAAAAATCTAATCGGATCCATGTCCGTTATAATATTCCTAATTAGTCTTGTTGCCTTAGTAGCAGACACGGCGGGACCCGCGGACAGAATTTGGTAACAAAATCTTCATATCCTGTTCCAATACGTGGAAATTCAGACGACGGCGTCTTTGGTTTGGTCTCGGCCAACAAATGCCGCATGGATGGTGCTAGTATCGAGGCATGCAATTGTGAGGAGTAGATTATCTTTGATCCGGTATTTGATCACCATCCGTTGTGATAATGACTATTCTTGGTGGGGTCCACATGAAATCATGACCACGACTTTTTGCTGAACTTGTGTGCATTTCTTGGTGTACACGTAGCAAATTAATCCAAATGCATTTAGCTGTCGCCTGATCACACCCCTTGTGCATGCGACATGACCAGAATGTATAGCCCAAGTGGACCCACATGGCAGTAGGAACAGCTCGATGTAGTTCTTCCGTATTTTCCAGCCTTTTTAGAGTATTTTTAGTGTATTGAACCGATGTTGATTCAAAATCATACAATATAAGTATTCTAGAAACCGAGCTTGTTTTTCTCCAATGTATTGAGCCGATTCCTACTAATAACTGGGACCCACGTTTCATTAAAAAACCACAAAATAATAATATCATCTTTCAATCGCACTCTCTCCTATGTAGTTGTTTAATACTCATATGAGTTGTTTAATGCTTTGAATCGATTCCTAAGTAGGGTCTGGTTCTATGCATTTTTTTGTTGGAATCGACCCCTCCAATATATTGAATCGATTCAATGTCTTCTCTCTCCTCATTTGAACCAGCTAAAACACAACATTGGAGATGGTCTTATCTTCTTCGGAATACAGCCAATAATATATTCGTTTTGATCAGCTCGACGAGATCTTCGCAATTGTTCAATTTATTTAGACATACAACGCTTCTTTCTTCAGGCCCACTGGACACAATTACTTTAGGCTTGTACACCTGTATATCTTAATTAACTTATAAAAGAATAAGTTTACTTTCATGCAGCGGGACGATCGTCCCACCCTAAAAAAGACTCCTCCCACTCCTCCCGTGCGCGTCATACACCCTCCTGGCCTAAAAAAAACTGCTAAGGAAAGATGAAGAAAATTATCAACAAAACATCGCAGCGTCGCCGCCGCCGCCGGCAGCGTCGACGAATCTTCTCGCCATGGGTGCACCTCGCCGGCATTGCGACATCTGTGCTGCTTGCGCCTAGGGAGATCCACGAGGGCCAACTCCGCCGTGCGCTGAAGGCGCACTCGGATCTCTTGGTCTTCCTTATCGACGACAACACGACTGCCGGAGGAGGAGTCACCTCCTTCCTCGTCTCCCACCGCAACCGCTCCTTTGGTCACGCATGTGCGTCCCCCTCCCGTGTCGCGGTTCTTATCTCCTCCTCCTCCCACTTTTGCTCGCTCTCATGGAGCGTGTCCCATCTCATGTATGATTCTATTTATTCGTTGCAATGCACGAGTATCTAATTAAGACTCGATGATACGGGGAATCAATTCATTCATGGACATGTTATGGTTGGTTTACCTGAAAAACATCATTGGTTCTGAGTTCTGGCTGCAAATGTGTGCATGACTTAAGCTATTAGAACTGTTTGGTCTAACATCAAATGTGTGTCGACAATTTTTCAATATAAATATGTGTTTTTTGCTTGCTTTGAACAACGGTTTGAGATTTTGTTCAAACAAATTTGAGACATAGAATGTAATACGGAATTGTACGTACACTTCACATGATATAAAATTTTCAGTGGGAGCTGATTCAGAAAGCTCCATCTTTGTACGTACGCTTCACACGATATAAGAATTGTTTTGTTCAAAATATGGAATTCCGCCGCAACGGACGGACACCCTACTAGTAATAAAATAAAATAGTAGCAGCTCCGTATCTCCAAAAATAATAAAACAAGACCCATTTAAATTAGAATTCACCTGACAATAATTAATGCAGCTCAATAATACTTTCCATTCAAATAATATATTTAACTGCAAAGTGTTAGGTGTGTATGTATCCGTATCCACTACACCACAATCCACTATTAAGGGCTGAAGTCTGTCGGTAAAAAAACTAAAACAATGTCAAACTTTCAGTCGGCAATTATCTCGAAAATCACTCGCAAACTGTCTGCTGGAGAAAACATGCATCATTGACTGAATGTCCTTCAGAAAATATTTTGGCAGAGAGTCTGCCCCCAAATGTCCCCAGCCATCCGTGTGTCTGTCCGCATAGGACATGGTGCAGCAGCAAATACGTACTTGGCGTGGCCGAAAAATGTGGCGCGGGGATGCGGGCACAGGCGCGAAGCCAAAAAGATGTGGCACAGGCAATGGCCAGATATTATCTATTGTCACCTCACCACCCATCCCTCCCCAAACCCTCACAGCCTCTTGCATCCCCAAACCTCCACTACGCTCCCATTACCGCAACCACCCCCTTGCTCTCCTGCATCCCCATCGCCGCCCCTCGCTCTCCTGCATCCCCACCATCGCCACCCTCCTGCATCCCTGTCGCCGCTCGCCCTCCCGCATCCCCTCCGCCGTCCTCCTACACCCCTACCGCTGCCGCCCCTCGCCCTCCTGCATTCCCACCGCCACCCCTTGCTCTCCCGCACCTGTGACGCCCCGCGTCATTACCCCAAGGGTAATGACACTTAGGCATACGGATTACTATTCGTTTGCTCAGTAGAACACTGCTCCAACGAATAGTAAACCCTTATCAGAGATTGCGTAGCAGAACAATAAGATAGAAACTGTACTTCATTCCAGTAGTTGCCACGCAGGGTATGGTTCTTTATACAACTATTACACAGATACAAAAGGGATCTGCTCCGCTTCTCTTGCCACTTGAAGCACTAGCCATCTACTCGCCCCACACGTCAAACACGGCTTCCATCTCGCCTTGGTCCTCGTAGTTCACACCTTCGCCTCCTGCAACTGCTTCGGTACCGGCAAGTCCTCGTCCCACTCGGGATGGTTCCCGGCCGGACTCGGATCTACAAAGGAGAATACTAACAAGGTTGAGTACAAATTAATGTACTCAGCAAGCATGAATAGCAAAGAATGCACCAGATGAACTATCTCTACTGTGATTACAAGTTCTAACTCTTCTCATTCTGAAATTAATTTATTTAAAACAATTAGGTGGCAAATTTTATTCTGAAAAGACTACTGATCACTCGGAGAGAAGAAAGACCCCTAGTGGCTCCCGTAGACTCCAATCCAGGAGACTGGCATGAATTCATGATTTGTATAGCATCACAGCAGCTTGTACCACTTTACCCATAGCAATTATGAACTCTCTTTGATCGGGTCCACCGCATTTCCTTAGATGCGATTTGAGTTCGAATACGTAACGTTTTCCGTTCGTGATTTAAGTCTCCACGCATTACATTCCGTCGGTGCCGATTTAGTCACGTTGCTGACCTCGTCATCCACCGAGTTCCAGTAATGTTGGTTGGGAACAGCTTCTATCCTGCCCCCAACACTCCGCCTTAGCGCTATAGCGCCTTGGATCCCCACCTCCTGTCTCTCCTCACGGTTACGGGTTTCTCCATTCTTCTATCCTCATATTACTTACCCGTGTGGAGAGTAAAATCACGTAACAAGGTAGCATTTTACGCCTAAAACGGGAAAATGGTTGGTACCGAAATTCTGACTGCATCGAGCAAGAGTTTTGTCCGTCCTTATATTATATCCATATGTAAAAGGGCCCACCTCTTACCTCATCGTCATCGCTCGTCTTCATGTTCCCCTGCCAGGGCCCCCTTTTACCCACCATAATTAACTATCTCTTAATCACTTTCATTCATTCTCATCCATTACTCATTCTCTTTACTTTCATCTAAATCATCTCTATCATTTTCATCCCAATCAAATCATATCAATTCAGTTTTTCGGAAAACCATTTTAATGCAATACGTATAATAGTGCGAAATACGGTTTACATTTGAGATAACTATATTGATGTTCAAGAGAATCGCTTGCCTTTGGAATTGCAGGAAAGATTGGCGTCGAAGACTTTCTGGTCCGCGACTCCCATCGAGATTGGCTCGCCCTCTGTAGTAAACCTAAAGACGAATAATAATAATAATTAAATACGAGTTGATTTTTGAGTGATATATAAATATCTAAGTTAGTGGCTTCTAATTGTCAGCACAATTAATTTAATAAACCTTTTTCGGGTTCTACACCAGGTTAGTATTACCCCGGCAATCGTTCTACGAAAAACGCGCAATACGGCTACTATACTGATTAGCAATTTACGCGTCGATTTACTGGATTGATTAATTAGGCACAATTCCGATTAAATGGACTTAACAAAGAAGAATAAATAAACAATGATAATTAAATAATTGAATAGCAAAAGCTGTAGAAGTAATGACTATACGATTTATCTAGTAATTTTAATTCACAGGTTAATTGCAATTTAGTTAATTAGACGAGATCTAAGCTAAGTTATTTAACAGCAACAATTTAACAGCTAAAGGCTAAATACTTTACAAAAGCTACCGATTAACACAATACTGCACGCTTAATTAGCAATTACCCAAAATTAGAAAAACAAACCTCTAAACCTAAAATCCTAAATCCCCTTCTAATCCTACCCCTAACCCTCTCTCTCTCTCAACCCAACTCCCTCTCGGCCGAAACTCACACACGCACACAAGCACACACGCACAGGACACACCCACACAACCCAACACCACACAGCCCCTTGCCTTCTTCTCCCCCAAAATCCACTCCCCTCTCAAATCTCTCTCTCACCCTCATCCAAGCCGCCATGGGGGGAGGTCCCCTGCTCGGCAGCCTTCCTCTCGGCTCCCTCCACGGGCGCCTCCGCCCACGCGCCTCCCGCGCCTCCACACGCCGTCGCGCTCTCCAGTCAGCCTGCCTTGCCTCGGCCGCCTTGCTTCCTCAAGCTCCGGCCGGCTCCTCCGGCCCACCGGACCAGCGCCACTCCACAGGAGTCGCCACCACTCCACCGACCTCGGTCTCCTCCAGACCCGGCTGCTGCTCGCCTCGGCCCTCCTCTCACTGGCCTCCCTCGCTCCCGATCCGCCCCACTCGGCGCCTCCGCCCGCTCCGCGACTCCTCGTCGCCTCCTCCTCCTCCTAGGTGCCGCCGCCCACCCGCCCAGCCGCCATGGACGCCGCCTCCTCTAGCTCCTCCTTGGCGCTGGCCAAGGCCAGCCGCCGCTTCTTCCTCGGCTCGGCTCGGCCCGACTCGATGGCTCGGCCGGCCCGGCCATGCGCCACGGGTCCTCGCCTCACAAGGCTTACTCTACTCGGCTCGGTTCGGTTCCTCCTTAACCTCTCCTCTACTCCTCCCCTATTGCTCTGCGATGCATTGAGATGATTGATGTTGATGAACTGATGCTCTTGAGATGATGAATGTGTGCATGCTACGGGCTATTGGGATGATTGATGTTTGATTTGGGATGGCTCAACAACATGAGGTATTCTCGATGGGCCGAGAGATGGCTACCTTCTTTGGGTTCGATTTTGGGGCGAGGATGGTAGCGTCGGGATGCTGGTCGTCGCCGCGATGGTGATGACCGTGTGCCGGTGTTCTCCTTGTCGCTTTGATCGCCATGTTGATCTGCCGCCTCCTGCCGCTTCACCTCCAGCTTCTGGCTTCCTTCCTCTGGACCTCTTGTCTCCTTGTGCTTGAGGATGGTGCTTGGTTGTCTTGGCTTGGCTTGCTCTCTTGCTCTCTTCTGTTGCTTGAGGATGGTTCTGTGGTGGTTTGCTTGTTCTGGTTGCCTTTGGCTGAGGGTGAAATGGGGGAAGAACTTGTGGGGGGGGATGAACTTGTGGCCTGGCTGGGGGGATGAACTTGTGGCCTGGCTGGGGAAAGAATGAAAATGGGGGGAGAAGGCAATGCGTGGCTTTGAGAATGATACTCCTTATATGATGGTTGCTTTGGTTATGTACCCTCTTGCCCAAACACAAAGACCACTTTGCCCTTGCTCTTATTTTCATGGCAAGATTCGTTGGGGGCGTTTTGGTCTGTGGTTGGGAAATCACTATATGTGTGATTTTCTGCGGCTGAGTCCTTTAACATACGTGGGTGTCGGATCAAGGTAAATGCCGGATGATGATACCCATGGAAGTGACAGGTATCGGAGGACCCCGGGTGGTCAGGATATCTTGGCGATCGAGAAGCCGACTAACTCTGTTGGTGCAGGTGTCTTGATGGTCAAGGGACCGGCTACTCAGGTTGCTCCGAGTATTCCACTGCACTTCGGGAGACTGACGGCAAATCCTTTACTCTACTGTTCTCAAATATTGCTTTCAACTTAGTTCGCTAACCTTTTTCTGATTCTTCTGACGAGCGACGGAAATGGATCGCGAGATGGTTCTGCGGGTTGGTGATCAACGGAAGGGGATACAAGGATGGCTCGGCGATCGAAGACAAGAATACGAGGAGGGCTCAACGATACGTAATGCATGATGCACTCTTTTAGTAATGAATGTAAACTATAATGACTTGTAATGATTTATGCAACAATTGATGTAATGAGATGATAATGATGCAATCGTTGTTGGATGCAAAGATTCTATTGTAAATGATATGTAATGTCGATGGATGTATACCGAGTTGCGACTATGTATGTATGATGTATTGATCAAATGGAAGTGGAAATGCAACTTGATTGTGAATTGATATTATTGTCGCAAATGCCGATCGATGAATGCAATTGACTAATGATTATATGATGAAATGATGCACTTTATGATTGAGGGTTGAATGAAAGATGCGATGCTCGCTAAACGACACTAAACTAATGATCGCAACACGCCGCTAGCTTACCGCTAAAACAGAATTACGACCGCTAATTACCGATTAACGCAACTAGATTAGGTCTAGAAAACGGGTCCTCACATCCTACCCCTTGGAACCATTTCGTCCCCTAAATTGGGGTTGCTTAGGGGACAGTTTTGAGGCGACTTGGCATACGCAACGTCGCTCTCCACTAGCAAAGCACGCACAAGCATAAACTCACGGAGAGAGGAAGTATCTCTGCACGTTAAGCACTTGATGCTTCTCCATGCGCTTGGCGCCACGTAAGTCGAGTGCCGGTCCTCTTTAGCTCCCTTTGCGATGAGTTGTTTGCCTCGGTTGGTTTCATATGAATGATCTGCGGTGGTGCCGAGTAGGCGGTCTTGGCACATGAAACGGTGTACTTATGTGTTTGGGTTGTGCATGTGTATCCGCCTCTTCCAAATCAATCTTTTATATCTGATGATTTCACCACAATCATTGTTTCAGTTAGTCCACCAACGACTGTAGATTACCCACCCATTATTATTCAATGAACTCTGCCCATTTTCATTAATTCTTTGTAATTGAACCAAATATACTCGAATTCCAAACACAATTTACTATAATGATCCAACTCCATTTTGTATTCATTACATATACCTAATCGTATTATCAATACTAGCTTTTCCACAATCACCGATAATACATCTAGATCCAAATTCAATATGTAGTCATATCCCATAAATCCATCTTGACCAGGTTGTTCAATTAGTTCCACCAACAACTATAAATCAATCAGGTACTATTGTTTCATTAACTCCCCAATTTCATCGATTCATTGTAATTCAACCAATGCACGTGAGTTCCAATTATAATTTCCTATACTAATCCAACCTCATGCTTTATTCTTTATCCTAACCCGATCACATTACCAATACAGATTTTCCGACGATTATTAACAATACACCCCAAATTCCATTCCATTAATCAGTTATATCCAATACATCCAACATAACCAATTCGTTTAATTAATTTCACAAAGTTTACTCATTCATCAAGATTCGATCACTTCACCAGAAATTAGCGTCCTGAATCGCTAGGAAACTCCAACTGTTTCGTATTTCAATCATTACCTTTATTGGATCAATTTCTCAATACCAATTCCCCAGTAGCTACTAAAATTCATTTAGGTCCGCCAAGACGTAGTTCTATAATCCAATCGATATCTATTTCTATACTCCAACAAATATATATGTCTATAGTCCAGCACTAATATATTACAGTATCCAACAAAGGCATTTCTATAATCCAACATTAATATCTTGCTAATAATCCGATCATGATATATCCTTATAATCCAATAAGGATGAAATCCGATAATCTAACTCCAACAGGTATATAATCTCACAATTCAGTTTCAATCCTAATCTATTTCCATAATCCGATATCCCTAACTCCAATAATCCAGCAAATATATTTCTATAATCCCGTAGTCAACTTTTATTTCTATATCCACCAATAATTCAATTAATCGATACTCATGTACTTCTACTAATCCGATATCCATCGATCCAATATCCACATCCATCTATTTCCATAATTCAATATTCATTAGTCCGATATCCAATAATCCGATATTAGTACATGGCTATGATCCAATACCCAATATCCATTAATCCAATAATCCAATCGTCCAATAATAACATATGCTTATGATCCAACATCCAAGATCCAATAATTACCTATTTCGCGATCACACATCCAACAATTCATTACTCCAAATCCATTAATAATTTAAGTAAACAATTTAATATCTCATAACGATGGGTTCTCTTATGATTCTATATTCACGATCATGCAATCCTTTAATTCGGTATTCAACAATCACGCCATTCTTCGCCAAAGCGGCGACCACTACACTTTGCACAACCACGAGCCGCGCCACGCATCGTCTTTGGGCTTTGGGTTTTCGGAAAGACATGTTGAAAATTCTTGGTTAGAGTGGTTCATATCTTGGTGGTGGTTCTTTGCAGTATGTATATGGACGGGTCTATAAGCAAATGGTGGATGGTAGTGGTTGTTTTCTAGTATGGTAGCAACTTGAGGTTGAAGATGTCTTGACTCATTGAGGTTCACGCCGATTCTCCGCTGGCTAGTCTTGTGGCACGAGTTCCAATGTCAACCCAGCTTCACGTTCTTCGCTTTCTTGACGCTCCATCCTCAGAGAGGAGAAGCTTAGAGAAGGGTTACATTAGCGGTTACACTTGGGTCATTAGCAAGTTTTATGGCGTCTAGCGGTTAGTTTTTAATTAGCTCTTTACGATTCAGCAGTAATTTGCGGTAGAGGAGGAGTCGTTGTATTTATCTGACAGAGTTACGCCGCAGGTTGGTTGGATTAAGCCACACACAGATAGCCAAATAACACCAAGAAACAAGGAGACGTAAAAAGATCCAAATCCTATTCTAGCTGAGGCTCTCGTGCTCAGTCACGCTTGAGATCCCGTTCTCAAGACCGCCCAAACCACGTGTTTGGGACCGCTCAGAGCTTGCCTCTGAGTGCGAACCTACACTACCCTGGATCCACGTGCCCAGGTACGCTCGAGATCCCGTTCTCGAGACCGCCCAACTACGTGTTGAGAGACGCTTAGGGTTCATCCCTAAGTACGCCCAGGACTTCGCTCCTGGGTACGCCAGAGCTACACGCTCGGAGTGCCACGGACCACTCGTCCGGGAAAACTGGAGTGCAGAAGTGGGATAAGGCATCTTTTACACCGTCAGCCATTAGCTTTATTTTCTTTAAGTGGTTACGAATTATTCCAGAGGCTGACGGGTCATTTTTGGTGATATGGATGAAGAGGTAAAGAAGCTAATGGGTATGGTCCATACTTATCCCGAGATTGGAAAAGCAGGTCCACGCCAGAGTTCTACTTCATGCCTCTAACCCCGACATGAGAACTTACAACCTTATATTGAGAACCCCACCGTCTATAGCCTTCAAGCATCTATCCTAGGTCGAATGGCTAGCCTGACAGGTTTAAAAGCAGGAAAACAACACGAGTCCTACGACGAAGCACACGCTTTCAAGACTCTCTCAAACGCAAGACTAAATCTAAACCTCCTACGAAGGAAAGGTTCTACGTTAGCAGGCTGTCACTTTAAGGAAGATGAGATTTTTAACATAATATTTTTGAAATGGGACGGAAATAGAAATCGATATAGCGAAGAGAGTTAATAAAGCAATTACTGCAATATAGCAGGAGAGAAAAGCACACCTAAGTTCTTGCTACAGTTTCTATTTTATTAGCGTGGTTTGATCGTATTGCTCTGATACCATCTGTGACGCCCCGCGTCATTACCCCAAGGGTAATGACACTTAGGCATACGGATTACTATTCGTTTGCTCAGTAGAACACTGCTCCAACGAATAGTAAACCCTTATCAGAGATTGCGTAGCAGAACAATAAGATAGAAACTGTACTTCATTCCAGTAGTTGCCACGCAGGGTATGGTTCTTTATACAACTATTACACAGATACAAAAGGGATCTGCTCCGCTTCTCTTGCCACTTGAAGCACTGGCCATCTACTCGCCCCACACGTCAAACACGGCTTCCATCTCGCCTTGGTCCTCGTAGTTCGCACCTTCGCCTCCTGCAATGCCGGTACAGAAGTCCTCGTCCCACTCGGGATGGTTCCCACGGACTCGGATCTACAAAGGAGAATACTAACAAGGTTGAGTACAAATTAATGTACTCAAAGAAGCATGAATAGCAAAGAATGCACCGGATGAACTATCTCTCTGTGATTACAAGTTCTAACTCTTCTCATTCTGAAATTAATTTATTTAAAACAATTAGGTGGCAAATTTTATTCGAAAAGACTACGATCACTCGGAGAGAAGAAAGACCCCAAGGGCTCCGTAGACTCCAATCCAGAGACCGGCATGAATTCATGATTTGTATAGCATCATGCAGCTTGTACCACTTTACCCATAGCAATTATGAACTCTCTTTGACCGGGTCCACCGCATTTCCTTAGATGCGATTTCGAGTTCGAATACGTAACGTTTTCCGCTACGTGATTTAAGTCTCCACGCATTACATTCCGCTTGGTGCGATTTAGTCACGCTGTTGACCTCGCCATCCACCGAGTTCCAAGATGTTGGTTGGGAACAGCTTCTATCCTGCCCCCAACACTCGCCTTAGCGCTATAGCGCCTTGGATCCCCCACCTCCGGTCTCTCCTCACGGTTCTGGGTTTCTCCATTCTTCTATCCTCATATTACTTACCCGGTGTGGAGAGTAAAATCACGTAACAAGGTAGCATTTTCGCGCACAAAACGGAAAATGGTTGGTATCTTGAATTTACTTGAGCATCGAGCAAGAGTTTTGTCCGTCTTATATTATATCCATATGTAAAAAGGGCCCACCTCTTACCTCATCGTCATCGCTCGTCTTCATGTTCCCCTGCCAGGGCCCCCTTTTACCCACCATAATTAACTATCTCTTAATCACTTTCATTCATTCTCATCCATTACTCATTCTCTTTACTTTCATCTAAATCATCTCTATCATTTTCATCCCAATCAAATCATATCAATTCAGTTTTTCGGAAAACCATTTTAATGCAATACGTATAATAGTGCGAAATACGGTTTACATTTGAGATAACTATATTGATGTTCAAGAGAATCGCTTGCCTTTGGAATTGCAGAAAGATTGGCGTCAAGACTTTACGTCCGCGACTCCCATCGGTCTTCGCTCGCCCTCAGAGTAACCGGCATCACGAATAATAATAATAATTAAATACGTAGTTGATTTTTGAGTGATATATAAATATCTAAGTTAGTGGCTTCTAATTGTCAGCACAATTAATTTAATAAACCTTTTTCGGGTTCTACACCAGGTTAGTATTACCCCGGCAATCGTTCTACGAAAAACGCGCAATACGGCTACTATACTGATTAGCAATTTACGCTACGATTCTTCGATTGATTAATTAGGCACAATTCCGATTAAATGGACTTAACAGCAAGAATAAATAAACAACAGATAATTAAATAATTGAATAGCAAAAGCTGTAGAAGTAATGACTATACGATTTATCTAGTAATTTTAATTCACAGGTTAATTGCAATTTAGTTAATTAGACGAGATCTAAGCTAAGTTATTTAACAAAGAACAATTTAATGACTAAAGGCTAAATACTTTACAAAAGCTACCGATTAACACAATACTGCACGCTTAATTAGCAATTACCCAAAATTAGAAAAACAAACCTCTAAACCTAAAATCCTAAATCCCCTTCTAATCCTACCCCTAACCCTCTCTCTCTCTCAACCCAACTCCCTCTCGGCCGAAACTCACACACGCACACAAGCACACACGCACAGGACACACCCACACAACCCAACACCACACAGCCCCTTGCCTTCTTCTCCCCCAAAATCCACTCCCCTCTCAAATCTCTCTCTCTCCCTCATCCAAGCCGCCATGGGGGGAGGTCCCCTGGCTCGGCCCGGCCTTCCCTCTCGGCTCCCTCCACGGCCGGCGCCTCCTCCACACCCCTCCCGCGCCTCCAGCGCCGTCAGCGCCAGCAGCCGCCTGCGCCTGCCTCGGCCCGCCCGCTTCCTCAAGCTCCGGCCTGCTCCTCCGGCCCACCGGACCAGCGCCACCTCGAGTCGCCACCACTCCACCGACGCCTCGGTCTCCTCCAGACCCGGCCTGCTCCCTCGGCCCTCCTCTCCTGGCCTCCCTCGCTCCCGATCCGGCCCCACTCGATCGCCTCCGCCGGCTCCGCGACTCCTCGGTCGCCTCCTCCTCCTCCTAGGTGCCGCCCACCCGCCCGCGCCATGGACGCCGCCTCTAGCTCCTCCTTGGCCTTGGCAAGGCCAGCGCCGCCGCTTCCTCGGCTCGGCTGCCCGACTCGATGGCTCGGCCGGCCCGCTGCGGTCGCCGGTCCTCGCCTCCCTGCTGCGCTCTACTCGGCTCGGTTCGGTTCCTCCTTAACCTCTCCTCTACTCCTCCCCTATTGCTCTGCGATGCATTGAGATGATTGATGCCGATGAACCGATGCTACCGAGATGATGAATGTGTGCATGCTACGGGCTATTGGGATGATTGATGTTTGATTTGGGATGGCTCAACAACATGAGGTATTCTCGATGGGCCGAGAGATGGCTACCTTCTTTGGGTTCGATTTTGGGGCGAGGATGGTAGCGCCGGATGCTGGTCGTCGCCCGATGGTGATGACCGTGTGCCGGTGTTCTCCTTGTCGCTGATCGCCGCCACGATCTGCCGCCTCCCCGCCGCTTCACCTCCGTGCTTCCCGGCTTCCTTCCTCTGGACCTCTTGTCTCCTTTGTGCTTGAGGATGGTGCCGGGTTGTCTTTGGCTTGGCTTGCTCTCTTGCTCTCTTCTGTTGCTTGAGGATGGTTCGGTGGTGGTTTGCTTGTTCTCGTTGCCTTTGGCCGAGGGTGAAATGGGGAAGAACTTGTGGGGGATGAACTTGTGGCTTTGGTGGGGGATGAACTTGTGGCTTTGGTGGGGAAAGAATGAAAATGGGGAGAAGGCAATGCGTGGCTTTGAGAATGATACTCCTTATATGATGGTTGCTTTGGTTATGTACCCTCTTGCCCAAACACAAAGACCACTTTGCCCTTGCTCTTATTTTCATGGCAAGATTCGTTGGGGCGTTTTGGTGCGGGTTGGGAAATCACTATATGTGTGATTTTCTGCGGTGAGTCCTTTAACATACGTGGGTGTCGGATCAAGGTAAATGCCGATGATGATACCCATGGAAGTGACAGGTATCGGAGGACCCCGGGTGGTCAGGATATCTTGGCGATCGGAAGCCGACTAACTCGTTGGTCTGGGTGTCTTGATGGTCAAGGGACCGCTACTCGAGTTGCTCGAGTATTCCATCGCCTTCGAGACCGACGGCAAATCCTTTACTCTCTCGTTTCAAATATTGCTTTCAACTTAGTTCGCTAACCTTTTTCTCGATTCTTCCGACGAGCGATTTTAAATGGATCGCGAGATGGTTCTCGGGTTGGTGATCAACGGAAGGATACAAGGATGGCTCGGCGATCGAAGACAAGAATACGAGGAGGGCTCAACGACACGTAATGCATGATGCACTCTTTAGTAATGAATGTAAACTATAATGACTTGTAATGATTTATGCAACAATTGATGTAATGAGATGATAATGATGCAATCGTTGTTGGATGCAAAGATTCTATTGTAAATGATATGTAATGTCGATGGATGTATACCGAGTTGCGACTATGTATGTATGATGTATTGATCAAATGGAAGTGGAAATGCAACTTGATTGTGAATTGATATTATTGCTGCAAATGCTGACTGATGAATGCAATTGACTAATGATTATATGATGAAATGATGCACTTTATGATTGAGGGTTGAATGAAAGATGCGATGCTCGCGAAACGACACTAAACTAATGATCGCAACACGCTCGCTAGCTTACCGCTAAAACAGAATTACGACCGCTAATTACCGATTAACGCAACTAGATTAGGTCTAGAAAACGTGGGTCCTCACAGCACCCCCATCGTCGCTGCCCCTCGCCCTCTTGCATCCCCACCACCTCACGTCGCTCTCTTGCATCCCCACGGCTGGTGCCCTCCTGTATCCCCACCGTCGCCGCCCCTCACCCTCCTGCATCCCCACCGCCGCCCCTCGCTCTATTGCATCCCCACCCACTACACCATTACACCTAGGACGCCACCATCCCTCCCAAGCTTGCCGCTGCCCAGATCCAGCCCTAGTATAGGCCTGCATCGACGAACTCGACCACCCGGTGGCAATCCTTAGCGTAATTGTCCTAGATCTGGCGATCCCGGATGCGGTGACTCTACACGGTCGGTTCCCTATCTTCCACGACCACAAGATGGCGACCCTGTTACCTTCATCCTAGATCCGGTGACCTCCGATTGCTGCAACCCGCCGCCGGCGTCCCAGGTTCCCACGACCCCACACCAGCGAACCCCATCTCCTATCGTCTCTCCACTACGCCGATCTCCTCTAGCCACCAGGAATCACAAGGAGAGTTGAAGGTATGAGCATGCACTTTTCAATTTGGTACTAAATTAGGAAGTTCCCATATAAAGATCTTGCATTTCAACACTGCATTATTTTTCCACACATGTCTGAATTTACCATTGTTGGATAAGCTCTTTTTGGACTTGTACACTAGCTTTTTTTGTATTGTGTTGAGGGGGAGAAAGGGAACCCTTTTGTTTAGTTGCTAGATCAATGTAATTAAAATGTTAATCTTTACATGTTGTGCATACACTACGGTTTAGTTGTGTGTACACTACAAACAAGATGTCACTACTCTTCAGTTGCATGGCCTCATTGCAGATCAATTTCATTAAGTACAGGTTCTGATGTTACTACTCTTCATGGGTTCTGAGCATGAACAATGGAGGAATGGTGGGAAACAGGATAATGATAACATCAAATAGATACTTATGCTGCTTTTTTCTATATGCAAATCAGAATAACATGAAATGCTCTAGCAAAAACTGAGGTACCATTCACTGCGAACTACAAAACAGTGTGCTCTATACTTGTTAAAGTCACTTTTTTTTTACCTTTGTTCTTTGCTTAATTCAACTGGTGTATTATAGGAATTTTAGTTGCCACTATTCTTGTTTGTTGGCCAAAGTATAAGTTGTGTAATGCCTTACTAATGCTTCTTTTGTTTTCTTAGTCATACTAGAAAAGTTTTCAGAGCAGAGTGTTTCCTAGAAATGATAACATTTACTAGAGATTACTACAATGTGAAATGTTATGGATGTGTGCTATATTGTACCTCTAGTAAAAAGTTATTTACCTTTTGTCTTTAATCGATCAATATTGATTTACCTTTTGTCTTTAATCGATCAATATTGAAAAGTAACATTTTTTTGGAAGGAAATAGTGTAGGTAAGAGAAAAAATGATTCTGCTTTTTTTCCTGATTGATTGCAGGCACAACACCAAGATGTTATTCTTCTCAAATGCTCTAATATCCTAGTCGAGCTTTGCTTCATCAATCTATATGGTCCCATGTAAGAAAAGTAAGTTAAAAAGAAGCTAATATATGTGAAAGTTTTTGTGGATATCATGGGGATATGCTCACGATCTTAGGATGATGATACAATTGGCAATGGCGTTGAAGGTTTGTCGAAACACGCGTTTTCGGCGAAGTTCAAACTGCTGTCAGGTCTTAGGTGATCAGACTAGCCATTGTGTGGCGGTCAGACCGGCCTGTGTGGTGGCCAGATCGACTGCATTGGCGGTCATACCGGCCAGACCTCAAGTTAGGCTTAGGCTAAGCGGCTGGCTGTCAGACCAACCATTGGGTGGCGGTTTGACCGGCCAAAATAGATTTTTGATTTTGGAGCTGGGCCAAAAATAGAGGGTGTAGGCAAGAAAGGGGATTCTGCTACACTTGGTCTCATAATTTTTGGAGCTTCGAGTCAAAAGTTCTATTGGTTTGAAAATTCCAGTAGGTTTCGGATTTCCAGGGAGGAATTTTGGCTAAGTCCCTACTAGGCGGTCAGACCGGCCAACAGGTGGCAGTTAGACCGGCCAAGGGGCGGTCAGACTGGCCAAAGTGGTGGTCTGACCGGTTTTCACTTGTTTCATCGGTCAACTTGGTGGCGATGGTTGTCGGTTAGGTCAAGTTCATGGGTTTCAGTGCATATGTGTTGCATGATGCATGTTTTGACTAATGTGGGTCAAATTGTGAAGAACTTGTTCCCGGAAACGATTTCTTGGTCTATTATTGTGCAGGTTGCTTAGAGGTCAATGGCGAGGATGATCGGGTCTAGGCTTGGAGAGCTGAGGCCCAGAACGATAGAGGATGCCTGGTGAGGTCAATGAATTCAAGCATGGCGCAAAATGGACAAGGATGACCGAACGGGCCGTTTGGTGCGACTGGTTGGATCAAGCGGCACGGGGGTCAGTGCAAGTGCTATGGTGGTTTCGGTGGGAGCTGGATGGGAGAGACTTGCCGACATGATGAAAGCCGTTGATCAATCTACACGTGGCTAAGTATGGAAGTGCTTCATGAAGATTGGACTCGGTCTTTGGAAAGAGATCGAGAAGGGGTATTTTGGTAATTTCATCTAAATACTGCCTTGGTGACGTTTTGCCAACCCGCGGCGCAAGACGGCTCAAGGAGAAGTGGATTAGGTTAAGAGGAGATGAAGACGGTGCTTTAAAATGCATGCGTGAGTGAAACCCGTTTGTGTGTGGGCTTAACGGGTGCCCATTAAGGAAACTCTTCTAGAAGGTTTGCCTCCACTATAAATACAGAAGGGTGGTGGCTGCACCCCTTTAACCCTTTCGCTAAGTGAAACCCTAGTTTGTATTTAGGGCTTAGAGAGTTAAGTGGAATGTTAGGATTCTATAGAGTTGGATTTGATTTTGTGCTCATGTGTTGAATCTTTGTCCTCCTGGATGGAGTGGCTGTAAACCAACATCATATCAAATCAATCAAAGGAAAGGTTTCTCAAGATGAGTCTCTTTGTATTTTTGCTCCCTATTTGGCGATGGATAAGTACTCCACCAAGCCGCATATCTTTGATGGGCTCGACTATGCCTATTGGAAGAATCGTATGCGAGTCTTCCTTCAGAGCAAAGGACAAGCTATATGGGAGGTTGTTCGAGCTCCGCTCGTTTTGCCCGAGGTTGCTTCGTCGGCTTCAGCAGCCCTTTTTGCAAACAACCATAAAGCAAAGAATCTCCTATATGCTGGGTTTGGTAGACAGGAGTACGATAGGATTTGCAACTTTGAGACCGCACATGAGATTTGGCACACCCTCGAAACTTACCATGAGGGATCGTCCCAAATCAAGCCGGCTACCCCCATCAATTCTTCGCCCTCCTTTAGCTATAAAGCCACACCGAGCTGCGTCCCAGCCTCCCCTTCCCCCTCACTCCATCTCTCTACTCCCAGCTCAAACCGAGCCCTAGCCATGCTGTGCCCACGTCGGCCGCTGCCATCCCTTCACCGTTCCCGTTAGTCCAGTGAACTCCGTCCATGGCCGACTACATCACACTGTGTTCCACAACGTCTTGAGCAAAAGCCCTCAACCGATTTGGGATTTCTTTCATCGAAGCTTGGGTCACCGCCTCCTCCCTCCATTTCAATCGCCACCACCGCCTCCACCGTCAAGTCTCCACTCAGTGAGCCATCCTTCGATTCTGCCACCGCTGCCGCGAGGACCTCCCTACGCCGCCATTGGCTCTCGCCGCCTTGGACCACCCTCGTCGCCACCACCGGTACTGGTGAGTTTCCCTCACCTCCCTCTCGCTCGTACTCCCCCTATTCTGCTCCCTCTTGCACCCGAACACTGCTGCCCCCAGTCCTCCCCGGCTCTGGCCGCTGCTTGTCGCCACCTGACCACTCCTATCCACTCCCGGTCGCGCCACCACCACCCATAGGATCCTCTTCCCTTCCTGGTTCCATTTTGCCTACCCACGGCCGCCGCCGAAGCTCCCCTCGCCGGTGTTGTGCGCCGCCCGAGCCGCCTAGGCACCTCCTCTGTTTCGCTTCGTGTGCTCCCTCTCTGTCTGCTCTCTCTGTGTATGGATGAGTCAATGAAATTGGGCCCACCCATTAAGGGGTTAGTTAGACTGTGTGAGAATGATCAGTTAGGAATTGTTAGTCAATTAGTTACTAAGTATGGCGATTAGAGGTGGCATTTCAATCTGTGCTATTAGCATTTAGATAAAATACAAAATCAAATTAGGTGACCATTAGTAGTTAACTGACGGTGGGCCGCCAAATCAGTAGATAATTAAGAAGGTAAATCAGTTAGTGATTATTGCAATCAACAAATATAGGGTTAATAAAATCCAATAGTAAGTTAATTAACAAGTCAGCATTGGAAGATGTTAACAACCAGAACATCATCTCGAAAGATCAATGGTCTCTGACCATTAGTGTTTAGTTAATACCACACATTTGGCTGAATCTTCCAGTTGCAACTTAGGTTAAGATCATTAAACTTGTCACTGTTTCAACAAGCGATAGGTCAAACCCTAAACAAGAGATCGGCAGTAAGTAAACTAACATAGTGATCAACTCAGGTAGTTTTTGACCTAAACAAGAGATTGACAGTAAGTAAACTAATGTAGCGATCAACTCAGGTAGTTAGAGCCTAAGATGGTATAGACATGTTTAGGTGTATACATAGACACGTGACCGAATGGCCAGTAGGCCCTAGGCTATGGTCATAATAATAATAATAATAATAATACACCATGGTTAATGATCAATAGACCGTGTCAGTTAGGGTTTATACCAACTATAATTTGATGTTTAAAAATGCCTAGTTAACAAGAGGGTCCTAAGACCCTTGGCAAAGAGGTAGTTGTTTTAAGTTGCCGCTTAAAAAGTAGCAATGATAAACTTTAATGGAAACTAGTAGTACATCGCTAGGGTGTAAATGGCCTCTGAACCCTAGGGCACTACCTTGATGAAATCGATAATTCAACTAATGTCGTAGCCAGTAGTTAGCCCTAGGCCATTGATATAATAATGATAGTACATCAATGGCACATGCAACCGCTAGTAGAGTAGTAATAAAATGATACATAGTAGAAACATGCACTTACAAGTAGGCTCTTACCAAATTGTGGAATAGGTGATCAATATAGTTGACATCTAACTAGGGTTATGATATGTCACTGATACCTAGACCTATACACCTAGACATATACATTAATGAGTAATAATAGTACTATTAGATAGTCCTGAAGGTTAGTGATAGCTACGATATAGCTCCATGCTAGTAATAGTAATCAAAGCGATAGGGTTGATCGCTAAGTGAGGACTAGTAGGTAAGAGCCTATAGGCCATGTACAGTAGTTATCTACTTAACTAGAAGTAATGATTAGCTAAACGCTATAGCTAAGGATTAACATAGCATGATAGGTTTATTTTAGTATATGCAAAGCCACATAAGGAGTAGGACTAACTAAAGATCACCTAAAAGATGAACCCAAACCCGTAGATACCCTTGATCAAGTTATAAGACCGATGCATAGCCAATGCTTGGAAGTTCCAGCTAAGGCTCATGGAACTTCCTTGATAAATATAAAATAATAAAAGAAATAATTAAGTGAACTAGACCCCATGTGTCGGTGAGACTTATGTCTACCCTATGGGAACCCTGAACCTATGCATAGGTCTCACCTGACTATCATGGAACTTTCTCGATAAATAGAAAATAATAACAAAATAAATCATTAGATTAGCTAGGCGCCGCATGTGAGTAGTGGTAATATGTCTCCAGGTGGATGATAGTAATCAACCATCAATCAACCTCGTATAGACTCCAGCTATGACCCATCGCCATCTGCTCCTTGTGGAAGTACGATCCGTGATCTGAAAGTGGGTCAGAGAGTTTGACCTAACTAGGCGATCTCCTCTATCTAGGTAACCAATGCGGAATATTCCTATGAATATTCTCTCCCTCCCGCTAGGGGTCCTCACTTCTTGCACCAACGGACTTTCCGAGAGCTTGATCCCTCTCGCCCTCACTCCGGACCAAACAGTTACCTAACCCTAAGTCTGACTATCAACCCAAAACTCACCACTATACCAAACGAATAGAGTTTGGGTTTATCTATTTTGGTTTGAAGTATTTACTTCATCAACTTCCCTCTGTTATACTTCATCTGAAGTATTTCCTTCATCAACTTCCTTTGGATGTACTTTGTTTGAAGTATTTCATTCATCAACTCCCCCAAGTAGGTTAGGTTCATCAGGAATATTTCATTCTTTCAAGGTACTATTAGCTATGTTTGCTTTCATTTGGTTTGAATGTTTGTGAATTTATTGGATTTCATTTGTTTATATTCAGGCGTTCTTGTGTTCGATTGTAATACGCGTAATTAGAAGTTTGAAGCCTGGGAGGGGCAACAGTTCGAGCAGGAGCAAGAACAAGACGAGGTTAACAACACAAGAACAAAACGAAGCTATCAGAACATTGAGCAAAACGAGTCAACACTTTGATCATATCGAATCAACTTGTAACACCCTGGCTTAACAAAAGCCTAAGATGTCACCTACAACTACTATCGCTACCAATTTTAACCAAATATTATCAACATCTAGGCTTCAAGATTAGACATTCAACAACATGTTAAACATAAATTTCAGCAACATGTTAGACCGTAAACTGAATTTAATATAAACCAAATAATTACCAAAAACATCATCAATAAGTTTAAACTAAGGAACACATCAACTAGCAATTTTATGAACCATAAGGAACTAAGGGAAACCATAATTTGTCCAATTATTACATTGGAAGGTGCTAAATTTTTTATGACCAAAAGTGATGAATTGCTTGGTGGAGTGAAAAGCTACAAAAGTGCAATTGTTCTATGTTATACTTCCACCCAATGCATGTCGCCTTCAGCGTTCACATAAAACAACAAATAAGTAAGAGTGAATCCACGACTCAACAAGTACAAAGCAGAATAATAAACGACACAACATCTTAATAGCAATTCATTTTCGTTTATCTCATTATCTCAATCCACTTTTCATTTTTCATGAATGTAATGCAAAACTCATGCTCATGTCTCAACTCATCTTTTTCTTATACCTGTATAGCGGAGTGTAACACCCGTCGGTGTTCACTCATGCCCGTATTCTTTAATGCGGGGACCAATTGCCCGTCCTTTTTCATGCGGGGACCTCATCCCACTCCTGTGGATCAAATCATTCCATCATGAATGCTCAACATGAAATGCAATGATTATCATCTTTCATTATTAGCAATTGAAATAATCATTATTCTTCCATAATCATCATCATCACGTTATCGAAAGCATATGGGAAATATGAAATAGTCACAATTCACATGAATAATCATAGCAAGTATTCATTTAACCAAATAATAATTCCAAACATTCAAATACCATTATACCATGCACTTGTCTTTCTAGTTGCGACGACCAGGATGATTTGAAGGTGAAAACAATCCCGAAGCCACTCCGCCTACAGTAAACACCCAAACTCAATACAAGCTACGGCAATACAAAACAACACTTAATCAACAATGCTCCTATGCGTTCTCTAATTCCACAATTTTCTTCCTTTACCGGACAGTTCCCCCTGCTGTCCCGGTACTAAAATTGTCATAGCTTTCAACTCTCATATAGTAATATGGAAAATGATACCATTTATGGAATATATACAAAATTTCCTACAACTTCTTAGGTGATCAAATGTCCAGATTAAATCTTGTAAACCCCTGTTTTTAACCCAGAAGACAAATCTGTCATCTTCTGGACAGTAGATTTCCAAAAATCATAACTTTTGTTCTACTAGTCCAAAAATCATGTTCTTGGTCTCTATGGAATCCTTAAGAAATTACCTACCCTTTTAATGTAAATCAAAACCCCAAATTATGCCATCTTATATTTTTAATCTACAGATTAATATGTTCTGCCAAAACCCAACGAACTTACCAGATAACAAGCTTAAAAAATTCATATCCCAACATCTACTCAACCGATTGACATGAATAAAATCCTACGGAAAGCTCTCGAAATCCTCTACAACTTTCTAGTAGATGAGATTCCCAAATTACACCCATCCAATCCCCGAAATCACGGTACAACAATACAACAAATTAAACCGATCTATTATTCGATCCCTTGACTAGAAATTGCTAATACCCTCTCTAATCTCGATTTTTAATCCCTAAGTAAATTAACAAAACAGAGAGAAAATAACAAATCGTTACCCACACAACGAAAACCCAGATCCCGACTTCTTCCTCCCAATTTTCCTTTGCCAAGGCCCTTCCTTTCTCCTGGTTGGCACACTGGCCAAGCGATGCGAGCGCGTGGCGATTGACGATGCGACAGATGGCGCTGCTGTCCAAGCGGCAACGTGGGAAGGCAAGCATGCACACACGTGAGTAGCGACGGCCGAACTATCTGCCGGCCGAGTGGGCGATGGGTCGGGCGACGTCTTGGCCGAAAGCAGCAAAGACGGGCCGGGCGATATCTTTGGCCGAAGCGGTAACCCGAGTTGGCGACGTGCTGTAGGAGCACCAAGCGTAGGAGCAGCAGCGAACAACCGATGGCACACGGGAAAACAAAAGAACAAAATGACTAGTTTTTTTTCCTGGCTTTGGGTTCCTCCTCTCCCCCACGTCCACTCGTATCACGACAGATCCAACTCCTCCCGTACGACTCGTTCTAGAAAACAACTCTCTGTAAAATTCCAAAGCATCCCGTTTTCACGTATCCATTTTTGTCAAATTATGCAAAGGTCCTCACGAGGGTTATTTTTTAGAAAACCACACTAATCCTTTTCGTTCTCTTTCTAAAATGTTTCGGGGTATTACACTACTTTTGAAATGCAATTATATTGTTTTAAATTATGAAATTGCATTGCTATGATTCATACAAATATGTTGACTTAACTCATAGCTAATACCTGAATGATAATTGTGTATAACCTTCCCCTCCTTGAACTTAGACACTATCCTTTGTCACCCTAGTAATAATGGTATACATGACTTGTTAATAATTTTGTATCTAAGTGTCATTCTTAGCCTTGTTTAAATATATTGACATGTGGGGAATGCTTTGCCCCGACAACTTTCAAAACTCAAAACTGGATTTGGGCAATCGAGACTGGAGTCTGGCTAGTATGTTGAAAAGAGAAAGAGATTTCATAAGAGAAAACCTGAAAACTATTTTTAGACTTGGGCGGGTGGAAAGAGTGGTGGATGCGTAAGGGAGTACGCTAGGATGGGTATGAGAAAGAACCGCCAAGTCGATTAAGGACCAGTTCTTGTGATGGCCTCTCATGCACTAACAGTGCAACCACAAGTCTACCATGTGTAGGATCTGACTCACTAATTTGCTTCGCCTTAGCGTTACTTCGTCACCCCACGAAAGTGGCGTGGTTATAGTAACAGGAATACCACTTGGAGGGTGGTGTGGCTATAAGGCACAGAAAAACCACTACAGTGCAAGAGGGGGCCTTCGGGGTTATCACCTTCGATAGCAAAACCTTAGCGGGTGGGTCGCGTTGGGGTGGGGACATTGTAAAGGCCTTGGGAAGATTTTTTAGGTCCCATGCCTATGCCAGTGTGATGGCATTATAAGATAATCGGCTCTTGTGGGTAAAGATGTGCGACCTCTGCAGAGTGTAAAACTGTTTGGATAGCCATGCCCATGGTCATGGGCGATGCCAAGAACTTGGTTGATTAGATTTTAAGTTTTACAAAATGATTTGTGGATGTGATGAAAAGCTAGGTTGGAGCCAGTGGGAAGTAGCAGGTGCATGCAGCCACGGGATTCACTAGGTGGGTTTAGCTCGGGATTTGCGGATGGGTACATCTTGGAAATTTGCCAGGGAATGTGCCCTGGGGCTCGAGGGTGGTGTAGGCGCGGGATTCGAGGGTTTGGCCACTTGGGATTCGAGGGTGGTCCAGCCTGTGGGAGTCATGGGGATTATGACCTAAGTTCTATTAGGGGCGTTGCCTAAGTGTCGCTAGGTGGTGTAGCCGGAGAGTCGCTAGAGGCATTCAACCCAGAATTTCAAGGGTAGTCCGGCCGGAATTGTTGGGTGGTTGCAGCCTTGGGATTACTGGGTGGATGTAGCCGTAGAAAATGATATAGCATGAGGTGAATGGAACTGATATCTATGTGTGAATGGATGGAACCTTCGGGTACCGTTCTCCACTAGAGGTGGATGGACTATTTGCTACTATTAAACAAAAACACTGGATTTCATCAAAACCTGTGTTAGTTAAAATGCTAGGTCTCAGGATTTGCTACTACTTAATCTATTTCAATAAGTGGCTTTATGCAAACAAAAGAACCATAAGTCATTCCTTTGATCAGCCTTGCATATTATATAACTGCATTCTGTGTGTTGGCTCGCAAGTACAGTTGTGTACTCATGCTAGCTCAATATTACCATTTGGTAAGTATGAAAGAAAAGGTGTGGGCGCTTATGAGCATTCGTCAAGACCGGAGATCAAGAAGGCCAATAACTAGGTCATGGGTCCCAGTCGATTGCTTGCGGGTATATTGTGAGAGTTCCACGTGATATATTTTTATTCTGTTTTAGCTGCCGTTCTTTGAAAGGAATTTGGCCTGTTCGGCCATTCTACAAGTCAAAAGCCGTAAGGTATATTTATGCTTGATTATTATTATGCAATAGTTTTATATTTTTGTGATATGTGTTTGATATCCAATGATGTAACTGTGGGCACTAGCTACTGATCCAAGGATTGCTGCCGTGAACACAGAAGATTCCCAAATTGCAAATTTGGGGTCTAACACTGACACATATGGATGATGTATGTGACAATATTTTGTTTATTTCCATTACTTTGTGCTGATTCGATCATTCTATGTGTTTGCTTCCCACGACATCTTGATTGTATATTAATCAATTTTTGGAACCCATATAATGGCAAGCTGTCTGTCGATAATACTTCGAGTTGGTGTCAAACTATTTGCTAGCAATACAACGTTTGTTGGTAATTACTTGTCTGCCAAAAATATATGTCTGTCAATAATAAAATGTCTGCCAGAGAAAATCTGACCAACATTGTCTAACCCTCTGCCGTGAAAAATGATGTATGTCGGTAAAAACAGTTGCAGACGGCTAGGTCTCTGGCAGACGGTGTCGGTAGAACGTATGTCAGCAAAAGTCATTCTTGGCAGATAATTTGCCCTTCAAGGCCATTTTTTCGAGTAGAATGAGTGCCCTCGAAGCTGTGTTGTGGTGTAGTGACTATCCTCTACTTCTTCAAGAAAAGTCGTCATTGGCTTTTGATAACCTAAAAATGTGCTAAACAAATAGAACAATGTATATGCATGGTAAATGTAACTATTATCAATTGTTTTGATTTGTCCCCATGTTTCCCACATTTTGTTTAATTAAATGTGGCGACCTGGCCAAGGGCCTCACCTGAGAGGTCTTCCAAGACCTCCCTGGGAGTCCACCAGGACCTCCCAGGAGGTCCTAAGGACCTCTCGGGCAGTCCTCCCAAGCCTCCCAGGAGGTCTAGCCGGACCTCCTAGAGGTCCAGGGAACTGACCCGAGGAGGCCTTGAGGCTCAAGACCTCCCTAAGAGCCACAACCAGACTTGGGGGAGGTCCAGAGACCAACCCAAGGAGGTCATGGGACTTGGAGAAGTCCTAACCCTCCTGTGATCCGAACCAGTCCCAATGATCAATGGCTGGTTCTTACAGCAATTACAAGTGATAACATACATCCACACGAGACTTTATTAACAACAAGGGAGTTGATTACAAAGTTGCTTACAAGACACGTCAACAAGGCAAAATACACAGCGGAAGCAAAACCAGCAAAACCATGTCCACCCAATACACCACAGGTAATTGGCTGGAGGGCGCGTCCTAGTTGATCTAGTCCTCATCATCATCGAAGAAGTCTTCTCCTGCTCAATTCATCAATCAAGCAAGAATGAGCACAACAACCGTGCTCGTAAGTTACACCCGTCAATTAACAGAATGACATGCATAATGGATATCTCAAAGGAAGGCATAATATGGTTAGTTTGCATAAAGCCAAGTTTGTTTCAAATACAAGTATTAAGCTCCAAAGCTTATAACAATAATTAAAATTCATTTGCAAATTCTCATTTTACAGTTGGATAACTTTCATCAATATGATGGTGAAGGATACCCTCCTGTCATAAGGCTCCCTGCCCAACCCATTTGGATAGAAATCCAAATAAACTAGTTTTTAACCACCCATTTTGAAAACAAACCAGAGGTCTAACTTTGAGCAGCTTTGCTAGCACGTTCATAACCGCAGACACGGCTATTTGAATAGTTTTACACTCTGCAGAGGTGTGCAACTTTACCCACAAGACACGTTTTCTCTAGCTTGTTTGGCACCCGGCTGTACCACCACTCACTGCCGAAGGTAAGTGGTCTAGAGCACGTGACAAGGCCTTTACAATGCATCATTCCACCGCAGTCCATCCACTCTAAGGTTTCGCCCTTCCCAGGGCCCCCTCTTGAGCCAGGTGGGTACAACATAGTCATAAAAGACAGGCCATGAAAGACCACCCACTATTCCGCCGGATCAACTGGGGTGATAACTTTGCAAATTAGTTGGCCAGGTCCCGCCCACATAGGACAAGTGGTTGCATGATAAGGCATAGCAAAATACACTTGCAGACCGGTCCTTAACTGACCCGGGCGGCCACCACAACCCTAGGGCATCGGATCACACAACCCCTATGCATAGACTTGCACCATCCAAACAACCAATGCCGCCCAAGTCCAAATCCATTTTCCATTCCTTTGCTTTTCAAACCTCCATGGCACGCCAATGCCATGGTCATTTGTAAAACCCCCATGACACACCAATGCCATGGCCTAGATCATTATACAAGTGACATTTTTGGCCAAAGCCTCCCAAACCAAGATTCTTTTCTCTAAGCATGGCTAAGCTCTAGTTTTTCAAAGGTCCTGGTCCACCTTATTGCGCAAACCAGGTTTTTCCTAGGGTGACAACAGGCTCGGCTCAAGATCAACAGTG
This sequence comes from Phyllostachys edulis, assembly GCA_036346405.1. Lineage (NCBI taxonomy): Eukaryota > Viridiplantae > Streptophyta > Magnoliopsida > Poales > Poaceae > Phyllostachys > Phyllostachys edulis. The sequence continues at coordinate 70,221 of JAYEVD010000122.1, read as the reverse complement.
GTTATACCAAGGAAATTTAGGCATAATTATGAATTTAAAGACGAGCATTGAAAAAACTTAGTAAAGTAAGCATGCATTAACATTTGAAATGGAATATATATAGGTTGAAATAATGGGTGCAATATGATCAAGAGTGTAACTTGCCTTGCTCAAAGGCCTGGATGTCTTCTTCTTCTCTGGGGAGCTCTTGCTCTTCAGTGTCTTCACAATCTACACGAGGAAACCACAGCAACTCAATACAAAGCTCAAATAAAACCCAAAGAAACTTCAATGAAACTCCGAAATAAAACCAACAGAGAGGCTAGGTCGGTTTGGAGGAGGTCCAAGGAGCTTGCTGGAGGAGGTCCAAAGCTCAAGGGAGGAGGTCCGAAGCTCAAGGGAGGAGGTCCACGAGCTGCTCAGTTGCTTTGGAGAATGGAAATAGGGAAAAAGATGAGGATGAAGGGCTGCCCAAGCTTATATAGCTGGAGCCATTGAGATTTCCCAGGGTATAGGTGTTCATGAGTTGGTGAAAAGGACAATGAAAGCAGGCAAGGGATGTGACAAAAGTATGGCACGGGTGCTGCAAAAAGCGGTAGCATTTAATGCGATATAACAGGCATTAAATGTGGGGAGACTCCCTAGAGCAAAGGACATAGTCAAAGGATAAAGAAAAATAGGTGTGACAGACAAGTGAGACCAGTCAAAGCTCAAGGGAAGGTCCCACGGACAGGAGGTTCAACAGACACCACAATGGGGAGGTGCTGACGGTCGGATTAAATCAAGGGGAGGTCTAGGCGGTTAGGATCTCCAAAGGGGAGGTCCTAACGGTCAGATCTAACAAAGGGGAGGTCTGGACAGTTAGGATCCCAAAGGGGAGGTCCTAACTGTCAGATCTAAATAAGGGAGGTCCTTACGGCTAAGATCTCCAGAGGGGAGGTCTTAACGGTTGAGATCTAAATAGGGTAGGTCCTGACGGCTAAGATCTCTAGAGGGGAGGTCTTAACGGTCAAGATTTAAACAGGGGAGGTCTTGATAGCTAAGATCTCCAGAGGGGAGGTCTTAACGGTCAAGATCTAACAAAGGGGAGGTCCTGACGGCTAAGATCTCCAGAGGGGAGGTCTTAACGGTCAAGATCTAACAAAGGGGAGGTCCTGACGGCTAAGATCACAAGAGGGGAGGTCTTAACAGTCAACATCTAACAAAGGGGAGGTGAGTGATAGCGAGATAAGAAGCGGGAGAAGCAGGAGCCACTGGATTTCCATCAAACGGGTCAAGGCAATTGGGCCGTTCGGACCGAGCGAACGCTCCAACAGATCGGGGCCGTCCAATACGGATCGGACGGTTCTAAAAAAGTGGGACATTCGGACCATCCGAACGTCTCACCAAGATCAAATCGTCCAATGCAAATCGAACGGTACACAAGTGATAGAGGTCTGGATCAAGCGGAAGGCTCGAACGGACGCGAGGGAGGTCCAAATAAACAAGGAGGAGGTCCTAGAGGTGGGGAGGTCCTGAAGGACACGGGGAGGTCCAAATAGACAAGGAGGAGGTCCTAGAGGACGTGGGGAGGTCCTGAAGGACACGGAGAGGTCCAAATAGACAAGGAGGAGGTCCTAGAGGACGTGGGGAGGTCCTGAAAGACACGGGGAGGTCCAAATAGACAAGGAGGAGGTCCTGGAGGACGTGGGGAGGTCCTGAAGGACACGGGGCGGTCCAAATAGACAAGGAGGAGGTCCTAGAGGACGTGGGGAGGTCCTGAAGGACACGGGGAAGTCCAAATAGACAAGGAGGAGGTCCTAGAGGACGTGGGGAGGTCCTGAAGGACACAGGGAGGTCCAAATAGACAAGGAGGAGGTCCTAGAGGACGTGGGGAGGTCTTGAAGGACACAGGGAGGTCCAAAGAATCTCTAATGAGGTCCTATGAACACAGAGGAGAACACAGCCAACGCAGAAAAGAGGAGACCACCAAACTCCACAAACCCAAATAACCTCATGCAATTTTTAGTTGAAGTTCAAATTAATCCATTAAAATCCATTCTAAAATTCTCAAGTTAAGCTTTGAATTCTCATCAAAACAAAATGGTTCTTTTTATTTTGAAAGTTCAAAAAGACTCAAAAAACCAGGGTGTTACATTAAACAACCATAGGACGTATATAGTTTATATGTTGAACCATCACTTATATATCTCAATTTATCCACATCATTCCCCCCTCACGTCGAGAAAAGTCATCCTTGACTTTTGTAAGCCTTCATACAAGTTAGTAGTGGACAACACCATATCAAATCGCTCTAATATTGGTGAGAAAATTTTTAGTTCCTTGAATGCTTCAACTGCGCTACTCTGATTACTTAAACATGGCTCAAAAGATGCTTTGTCCAAAATATGCAATTTCAATTCAGCAAACTTATCACATGTAGTGGATATTCGATAAACATAGAACTTGCTATCTACACCATAATGTCCAATCAAAATGAATTTATAGGTGTAGGTGTAGGCACTAACTAGTGATCTTAAGCATGAAATTCCATAAACTTTCTCAATCATACTAGATAGCTCTATGGGCTTATCGAATGTGATATAACACAAAGAATCATCAGGGGATATTCCAGTAAGACCTTCTTTATGAGTAATAAACTTCACATTCTGTAAATTAAACTCATTAAATTTAGAACATGGAATCATCAAAGGAACACTAGACTTCTCACTTTTACTTATTTTTTCTTGATGAGCTACCAATTCAACACCACTGCTGTTACCTTTAACATCCTCCTCAGTTGATGTAGGTGTTGTAGGTAGCATTTCTTTATCTTCAAGAAGTGCGGTTTGTTTAGCATTCAACTCCTCATTTTCTTTACAAACCTGCACAATATGAAAAATAACGCTAGAAATAGAGGCTAAGTCGTTAGTTTAAAAAATAACCTCATTTTTCCTATCTTCTACCTCTATCTTTTGTGTGTGTATCTCTCTTACACTCAATTTGGATGCTCTCAACCTCACATATGGTGGAATTACATAACTCACACTTTTTATCGCCATCACTCAATTTGGCTATCTGGATCTTATCCTCACATGTGTTTTAATGCATCTCATCCTCCATGGACTGTGGGCCAACAATGGTGCAATCACCATCAACCACGATCTCCTCATGTGTTGCATGTAGCAATGTGGTAGCACTACATGACGCGTTGGCTGAAGGGAAAGTCCCATGCTCGGTTGTATTCTCGTATGACACACTGGTGAAGGCATGCAAACTTAAGTGTGGACTATATTGAACCGTGGTATATGTCTCTCTTTAATTCTCCCCTCCTCTTCTATAGCATAATTCACAAGATCCTGCATACTACTATCATATATCAAATGAACAGTAGCAATGGTATCAAAATTCAAACCTCTTTTGAAGTAAGCCCTCATTACACATGCCTCTATGATGTTGGCATGATACATAGCATAATTCAACTCATCGTAATAGGATCGGACATACCAATGTCCTTGGCGAATGTTCTTCGTATGATGAAGTAACTCCAACTCATACTCATATGGCACAAGCTCCTTCTTCATGATCTCCTTCAATTCTTCCCAAGTAATGACAAAGTACTTCTCAGGATATCGCTTCCACCAAGTACATGCATATTTTTCAAACTTCATGGTGGCTTGTGTCACTTTCTTGGATTCAAATAACTTCTAGAACTTGAGGTCACATTTGAGTTGGCCGACTCACTCGAGGTACTCCGGATATGTACTTCCATAGAATGGGAAATACAAGTAGCTAGAGTCGCACCATGAGGAACAAAATCTTGAATATCCCGCTATGGTTAGTATCACAAAAATACTAGGTGTATATGTGGAACATATGTGGATTCACACATCTTCACCCTCTCCTTACCAACCAAAGTTCTTACCGTTCCGAAGTGAATTAAGGTCGAAACTCACACTTGGCTGTGGAAGACACAACATCGGTGATGATTTAGCAAATTCAAGAGAGAGTCGATGCAGAACAATGAATGTTTAGTGGAGCTTGGTTTGGATAGTGATTACCTACTCAATTTGAAATTCTAGATATTGTAAAGGTAGGTAGCAATCCAAACTAGAAATCAATGTCTAGTTGCTGATCTCAAGATATAAGCAAAGGACAAAGAAACTCACACGTAAAGTTGATGTAACTTAGTGCAATCAAAGGAATGAGCTAAGCACGAACAACACCAATATCTCGTTTTGCACATATTATGGAGAGATGCTAGCCAATTTCTCAAATGATGAAATAGGGCACAAGATTGCTCTGAACACAACTAATGCACAATATGAACTTTAATGATATGTAGGGTATACCTCACAAGAGTAGTCGACCAAAGCACTTATTTTCCGCTCTATGTTTTTTTTTGTACTATCTTCTTTTCTCTTTTTTTTATACCTCGGCAACAACAATGAGCAACAACAATTTCCCTACGGTTCAACAAGAATAACTCACAAGAGTGTGCACTTAGATGATATATAAGCAGCCCTAGAGCAATATCAAATAGCTAGTTTTAATAAGATCAAGTGTTCGCAAATGGTACATTGGTTCACAAAGTAAATTAGGGTTTCTAATTTTATTTTATTTTAATATTACTAAGCTACCGCAAGAGTGTTACTGCATGAAAAACATCATGTTAATACACTACCACAATCATGTTACTGCACGAAATACATAGTGTTACTACACTAGCACAGTCATATTATTGCACGAAAGACAGTGTTACCACACTACCAAAGTCGTGTTATTGCACAAAAGACACGAACAAAATTAAAGCGACGTGAAGGAACTCGACCAACAACTCAAACAAAGTTTCTAATGGATGAAAACCTAACAAAACTCATGGAAATAATAGATTGAACTATGGGCTAAAGATTTTTTTTAAAAGGTTTTTGTGTATAGAACAGAAAACGACAAATATGTAGCTTAGGGTAAAGATCCTACCGAGTGAATGAAGCTCTGATACCAACATGAAATGGGGTTTCTAATCTTCTCAATGTAGGATCAAAGATAACTCGAGTGATTGAACGATCCATAGTTGCTCACCTGCTGCCAGATGAAATGAACTTGCAACTCTTTGAATTTGCCCAACCACATGCTTGACGATAAATCCACTGTAATATCATGTTTAAACATTAAAAAAAATAAGTGATTAGTACTGAAATTAAATAGAATTAGAGAAGGATTTTAAATGTTTTAGAGGGGCGTTTTTGCTTTTATTGCAGAACCTGGGCCGTGGGCTTTCAACTCACGGTGTTTGGCCTAAGTGGGAAGTTGGTTTAAGAAGGAGGGCACCAAACCGTAGATGCTCACTATAGCACACACGTACTGTAGCACCTACGGGTACTGTAGCATCGCTGAGTACTATAGTGCACCTCACTTCCGCTGCTGCCGGCCAGAAAGAGGAAGATTGACAAGTGGAAAGGAGAAGAAGAAGAAATAAAGAGAAGGGAAATTTCATGGGGATACACTGAGATTTCACCACCTTCATCTCGATCTCCAAGGGTGATGCTCGATTATTAAATTTCTTTCGGTTTATTGTTTCGTTTAGTCGGTGGAAGTTCTGTGATTAGATCGATTGTTAAATTGGAAAAATGGATGAATTTGGACTTTTGATCTCCAGGAAATATATAGATGACTTTTTAGTGACTCTAGAAAGTCCAAGAACACATTTTTTGGACAAGTATAACAGGAGTTATGGAATTTTGAATTATGCAATTTAGTTCTGACTTTCTGTTGGGAACAGTCGGGCAAAAATATTAAGTTAGCGAAATTTGTTGTAGAATAGAAAAATTAGCTTAAATTTATTATGGTATTTGATTCCCTGTGGATTCCAGAATGTCTTAGATCACTGTTTTTGGATGAACCAATTAAAAGTTATGGAATTTCTAAGTTGATATTACCGCAGATGATAGATCTATCTTCAGAGTTAAAAACAAGGGTTTATACGAAATAATCTGAACTTTTGATCACCTGAGAAATTGTGGGTATATGTGTGTAGATTCCAGAAAGTCTAAGTTCATGATTTTTGAAGCTATAGATCAAAAGTTATGATTTTTCTAAAGTGACTTTTCTGTTTTGGACATACTGGTGTTCGAGAAGGAATGGTATCATTTTGGGTTCGATTTGGAGCGGATATGTCTATTTAGTTTTAGTGCAATGTTGTGTGCTTTTGGATGGTATTCTTAGTATGTTTTATGAATGCCAGGTGGTGGCATGAAACTAGGGTTAGAGCCCTCTACTCGTCGTCACCCATCATACGGTTGAGGCAAGTGCAAGTAGTGTGTGACATATACGGAGATAAATTCATGATATTGCTAGAATTTTATTAATGACCTTGCTATTGGATGATATATACTCAAGATCGATTAAGTATAATATGCTCATTTGCATCAATACATTCATCCTTGAGTCTTGGACTACGTGGTAGCCAAGTAATGATTTATTTGAGGTCCCTGTCATGTATTAGACCGGCATGAGGTCCCCACACTAGTGGAGTGTGGGCCTGTGGTCCCTGTGCTAGAAGGCATAGGCTTGAGTATGCATCGACGGATGCACTACTCAGCATTACCGGTAATTGCAAAGAAGGAAGAGAGTTGCATTCTTGGCAATTGCATTTGCATGAAAGTAGAAGGAAATTATTCATGAATTTATTGTTGATGACTATATGGGAATAAGGTTATGTTCTATATATGTTTATGATGATTTGTCTATCTCATTGGTTGTACTTTGCTGAGTCGAGGACTCACACTTGTTGTTGATTTTTTTTTTAGGTACTCCCTTTGAGAGCAGCATGCATTGGAAAGGGGTAGAAACCTTGGTGCACTTCACTTGAGATTCACCATGACAAATAAAATGACACTTGTGATTAAATTGAAGAGAACCCATTATTTACTATCATTCTAAGTTTGAGTTCATCCTTTGTGATGACTTAAATACTTTGTAATTGAGATAATCGAGTACTCCTGTGGTTGTTACTGATTTTGCTTTAAACCTTCGTTATTGACTTATCAAGCTATTACATGTTAGATTATTCCAAGAATCTTGTTTATGCATAAATCCAGGTGAAACTAACAAAATTTTGAAACAAACTTATAGCTAGTAAGGTATTCTTACTTCATTATGATAGAATAATTTATTATGATGGGATAAATGATGAGCAAGAACTAGATAATTGCTTAGACTCCTTTTATTCAATCCATGGTGTTTATCAGCTTGACTATGTGTAGCTTGTAATTGTTATCTTGTTTATTGCTAGCTTAATTGATAATGAGAAGCTTGCTAAAATTTTATTGTAAGTAGATGTTAAGTAGATTGTTAAGGTAGTTTTGTAACAATCCAGGCTCATGTTGAAACATATATAAAGGACTAGATGAATGTTGGTGTATCGATTTGTGAAACCTTGTTTTATAGAAATCATGTAATTAAATCTTTAACCATATTTTGCCCAAAATTTTGAACATAAGGTTAAATGTTGAACATGTGTTTATAAATGTTTATGTGATTGTATTTGCATACATGATTAATGCAATCATCAATTGTTAATGAGAGCTGAAGTTGGTGTTGAGCAACACTAATAATTGAGTGGATGAAATTCATAAGTGGTCTTTGATAGCGTGCCTTGCGCAATTACTATTGCATAGTATGATCTTGTTGAAAGAGATTTGTTTCAACTTGTGGCTTGTGTAATAGGTTTTCCCTAGATTAAGTAGTTGATGAAGTTTTATTGAGATAATAGAAAAAAAATGAAGTAACATGTTGCGTTTCTTTTGGAAAGTTTTAGGATGGGTTAATAAGGTTTGATGATTCTTGGTAAGAATATATGATAATGATGTTATTAAAATTGTCAGTAATGTGAGAGTAATGTTGATTCTTTTATAGAGAAAGTAATTTGATCACTTTTTCTTGATATTGTTTAAATGAAAATGTTACGTGATTTGCATTCATGATCTTTTGGAGTTCACGATTTATGTGGTAGCTGAAATTGGTTTGAGCATAGTGACGTGTTGGAAAGTTAAATTGGTTCATAAGTGGTTCACGTGATTTGGTCTTAAAGGCTTTTCTTGTATTGAGTTTGCAAGGTGATGTTGTAATCAAATAATATTATTTTCTTTGTTAAAGGAAACAGTGTAACAGAAGTATTTGAGGTTGGAGTCAAGTTTTGTAACACACAACTTATTTGAAGTGTGCTTAACCTTTCTATTTATCGCATGAGAGTTCCTCAAGTTTCAAAAGCAATGCTTTGTTCTTATTGGTTAAGGTTTGATATTAGCTTCTTGTGGGACTTGTATCTCAACTGTGATCTCATCTTTGCTTTTTCCAATATCATTATTATTTGATTATTTTCCTTTGGTCTTGTATTTACTGTGAGTGGTAAACGTTTTTCTATGTGCTAAAAACTGTTCCATTTGCCTCTTCTTTTGAGAAAGGAATAATGGATTTGTTCTACAAAACCTTATAGAGTGTATAGTGGTAACTGGTTGGTTGTGGTCAAGTGAATGGTTTTTGTGAGACTTTGGGAGTCGAGTTGTTTGAGATACATTGAGTGATAAATTGATTTATTGGAATAATCCTTTTTTACTTAGATTTCTTGGAATAATCTTTGGAGAGCATTTGATTTGAATAGAATGTTTGCCTTTGGAGCTAACAGATTACGATGTTGCAACTAGTATAACCTATAGTGATTTGTGGTCCAAAATCTTTTGTTCACCTTGATAGAATATTAGAATTAATGAAAGTATGAAAATCTTGATCAATTTGTTAGAGTATCGTAATTGGGTACTTGGTAAGGTTGTGTAGAAGAATTATGATGGTGTAGTTTAATGAGAGTAGCATTGTGAAGAAATCTAATTGTCGTGTTAATTAATGGGATAGCAGGGATTGTTGAGTTATTGTCAAGTATGACTTGGCTTCAGTGAGTAACCCTCTGAGAGTTAAATTATCTCTAAGGATAATTTGGTCAAGAATATATTTATTTATTAACGTTAGTGATTGAGCATGTTTGAATCTTAGTTAATTAGTTAGAGTATTACAAATGGGTATTTTGTGGACATGTAGGTGAATTTGAATGGTGTGGTGGTGTGGTTTAGTGAGGGTCCAAGGTTGGTGAAGTGAATCGTCTTGGGCGGTTACTTGATTAGTGTGGAATGTTGATATTAATGACTGAGATTATTATTTGAGTTGTGTGAATTTTAATAAACGAATATGAGGATTTTCTATCAATTATACCAGAAATTCGTTGTAGGAGACTTGGAGGTTGAATTTGGGTTTTACATTTTTATGCTAGAACCTTGTAAGCCCAATGTTGTGTGTAGAAATAGTGGAACAAAGTGGATTCCAAATAGTGTGATGATCGTGGATAGCATCCTTTGGGTGTAGTAATTGAGAGTGTGTGTGCTGTGAATTCCGAGTTGATTATCCTTAAAGAATTGAGGTGATGTTGTTGTGTGTGAAATCTATTTTGAGGTGCAATGAGAATTATTTGTCAAAGTAATTCCGTTGGTAGAGGAGTTGGCTAGATGCTCTTGTGGAGTCAACAGAGTCTCTCTACAAAGGTGTGGATGATGTACCCGGTTTGAGCATAGAGCTGAAGTTGCCAATTTAAGAGAATGAGTTAGTGTGTTATGCGATTATTTGGAATCCCATGGTTTAAGAGAAGTTAGATTCTTAAAAAAATGATTGAGAAAAGAATATTTTCTCGGGTAGTGAAATTCTCTCTTGATTATTGTTTGAACTGTGTGTTTATGACAGAGGTCATTTGCAATTTGAGGTGGCTTTATGTTGGTATGTGTGGTTCTTTCCGGTTCCGAAAGAATAAAGTAAATGATTGATTTTGACTTTCGAGTGATTTTTTAACACCTTGGGTATGCAGAAGCCAAGATGCAACCTAATTTACTAATACCAATCAACATTATAAACTTTGTATCAACAAATCAACATCTAATGATAGCTAAACTTCATCACAAAACAATTATGATAAATTAGTTAACATAATTTCAGCAAGGATTTAAGTACTAAATTTTAATTTATAACAATTCATTCAAGTGGAACGTTATCAAGAATGCATTCGGATATTTTCAACCATCAACTAGCATGAAATAACTTTAAGGATGAACAATAGAGATACCAAGAATTCAATTATTACATTCAATAATTCCCAAATGAAAGGTAGCAATAGAAATATTATTTAAATGGTGAAGAATGTGATAATGTGGATTTCTCCATGTGATCTACTCCCTCCCAGGACGTGTTGTCCTCAACGATCACCTAAAAACAAAATTTGGACTCAGCAAGTACGAATGAATGACATAAGAAACATTGAATCGAATGCCAAATAGAAACATTGAATTAGATACAAATCATTCTCAAATTTTCTCATACATATGAACATGCTATGAATGCGATGCAAGATGCATATGACTCCACTTCTCTTCTGCATATACCGGTGTAGCCAGTGTAACACTCGTCGGTGTTCACTCATGCCCACATTATCAAAATGTGGGGATCCAGGACCCATATGAAGAATCTTTCATACGGGGATCTAGTTGCCCATATTGAAAAAATATGGGGATCTCAATACCCATTCCCGTGGGTTAAGCATGAATGCTTGAGATGAAGGTAATGAAATGAATGCATTCTTCCATACTAGCAATTTGATATCAACAATAATGGAAGCATGTAAAGAACGGAAGTGCTCATACTTCATAGGATTTAACCACGTCATAATCATAAAACCAATTTGAACAAACAAACATCCAAGATAACTAAAACTGTACTTGCCTTTCGCGTTACGACAAGTTGGAAGGTAAAGTAGGTGAAACCAATCCCAAGGTCACTCCGCCTACAATAAATAATTTACTCAAAACAAGTTTGACAAGATGAAACAACGTTATTTGCAACACTCTAATCCGTACTCCCAAAAACCCATACTTCAAATATTTATTTTACTCAAGCGGAACAACAAACCAGCAGTAACTCAAATTTGGACAGCAACCTTCTAAAATACATATCTCCCATTCAGCTTATCATAAAAATTCATTTTCAGTCCCTCTGGAAATTTTACCAATTTTTTTACAAAAGTTAAGTTGGCGGGATCTCCTAATTCTGCCTTTAATTAATTTTAACAACCAGATGACAACCACTGTTAGAAATTGACACCAAACTGGACAGTAGCAATATAAATAGCTATAACTTTCATTTGGCTAATCCAAAAATTGTGTTCCTTAATATTTTGGAAAGCTAAGAGAATTTCCTACAAAAGTCATGATGGCAGAAATCCCTGATTCGGCCATTAACAAATTCTAAACAATCAGTTACTACGAATGCTAAAACTTGATAGGCGTTTTGGACAGCAACATTGCAAATATGATAAATCAAAAACTACACCTCTAAATAATGTGATTTTAGATTCCATGAAAAGCTACTAACAAATACCACAATTTTTCAGGAGATGATAAACCCTAATTTCGCAGTTACCAATTTCAAAACTATAGCACCACGAACAGCAGTAAAAATCTGATCCACTGCCCTAAAACAATCGCATGGAAATGAATTAATCACAAACGTCAAAGAACTGAGAAGTCACCCTTGAAGACCCGCTGTGACTCGCTAAAATCCCTACGAGAAACTCCTCTCCCCTTCCTTCTCCCTCTTCCTCTTCTTTTCTCCTTGGCCGGCGGCACTCGAAGGGTTCTTCTCCCTCCTTCCATCTTCTTGGACAGCTGCTAGGGAGGAGGCGGCTACAATAGCAGACAGCAACACTGTAGCATGTGGTGGTGGCACTATAGCATAGGTATGCTACAGTAGCATCTAGGGTTTTGGCTGCCCCTAATGGGCCAAGGCTATGGGCCTTTGGCCCAAGATTTATTCCCCTTCAAGAGAAATTCTGAAATCCCTTTTTAAATCCTGATAAAAAGGTTTGAAATTCAATTATAGTTCTAAATATTGAGCGGAGTATTACATTCTACCCCCCTTAAATAGAATTCGACCCCGAATCCTCGCATCGATCTACGCGAAAGAAAAACCACAACTGAAAATTAACAACGGAATACACGTAACCGTCGTGAACAAATCTGGATATTGATCACGCATGCGAGACTCCAGCTCCCAAGTGGCCTCTCTCGGACTGATGAGACCAAAGCACCTTGACATACTTTAAAGTTTTGTTCCTCAGAACTCGTTCTGACTCTTCTAGAATTTGCACTGGTTGGGATTCGAAGGTAAGATCTTGTTCAATGATCAATAGCTCTAACTAGATCACATGCTTTGGATCTCTCAAATACTCACTTAGCATTGGAACATACCAGACGTTGCGTACCTCGCGTATGAACCCGAGACAGTCCTAGTGATACGCTAACTTCTTAATTCCCGCAAGTGTAAAAACAACCCAATATACTTTTGGCCTACTTCTCCTTTGGTACCAAAACACATAACATGCACATAACACACATGACTCTTGTCGTAATTCTCAATCGATCACTTCATATTAACAAGGAGCACCTCATTTAACCAAGAACACACAGCAGAACTTGCTTTAAACAAACTCTTTCACCGACATATCTCAACTAAAAATGAAGGACTCTCATCGCAACCACACGTTGCCAACTCAGTACCAAAAGAGTCAAATCCAGAATCGAAGATTCATCACGAAACCTTTCTACCTTCCAAATAGGCAGTTTGCAAATAAACACTACATCAGCCAAAGGAAAATAGGCAGTTTGCAAATAAACACTACGTCAGCCAAAGGAGAAACCATTCGAATGACCAAATCAAACGCTTCCTTTATTTTCTGAACCGGAAAGGACCATACGCATCACATAGAGCCAAATTTAATTTACAAAAGACATCCGTCATAAACACATAGCTCAAACAAGAATCAAGAAAGCTTTTTACTACCCGAGGTAACAATTTTCTCAATTTCTCTTTTAGGAATAAAATTTCTCTCAAACTATGGAATTCCAATTCATCGCATAACACACTAAATCATTTCTCTTAAATTGGCAACCTCAACGCCATGCTCAAATCGAATACATCATCCACACTTTTGTAGAGAGGCTCTATTGACTCCACCAAAACATACTCTAGCCAACTCCTCCACCAACGGAATTACTTTTACAGATTACTCCCAATATATGCATCTCAAAATAGATCTCACACGCAATCATATAACCTCAATCTTTTAAGAATAAACGACTCGAAATTCCCAGCACACACACTCATGTACTACATCAAAAGGGTTCTGTCGGTGTTTTAGAACCGATCTTACGTAAAGATTGTTTGATTCAGGGGTCTCCAAGACTGAAATCACGCAGAGAGATTGACACGGGGATTTTTATACAGGCTCAGGCCTTCTTCGGAGAGAATAACAACCCTACTCCTGTGTGTATGTATTGAGTATACTGGTTACAATCAGTAGAAAATGCTACAATTTTCCCTGCTACTCAGTATGTATGTCCGATTGTATGTCTCTAATCCGCCTCTCCTCATTATCTCTGGCCATAGCCCTTTATAGTGTTCGTAGAGGTAGCCGTTTCTCCAGGCCAAGAGACGCCTCATCATTCCAAGTAATGGGCGCATTGTTGGTAGTAATCGCCGGGGTATTAACTCCTCCACGTCGCCTGACAGTTTCTAGTCAGAGATATGGTGTGTAATGTGTAGTTATTCCGGAGAATAACAACATATATTGTCTGCTTAGATTCCCTAATCAATTGGGCCTACTTGTCCGCAGGCTTTATTGATCATAGGGTGTCGTAGCTGACTTAGTCGTAAAAGGGCTTACGACCATGAAGCAGTCGTGGAATAACTTACGACTTGGGGCTGGTCGTAGAAGAACTTACGACTGGATGGTGATCGTAGCAGCACTTACGATCATGAAATAGTCGTAGAAAGACTTACGACTATGAGGATGGTCGTAGAAGAGCTTACGACCAGCTGGCTGGCTTCTCCCTTATGATTATAAGGGGTATACTCAAGAACTGTATGGTGTCTTATTCACCCATAATAAGAATTAAAGATAAATAATAAAATGAGGTTTATTAGATCCTCGTCAGGTTCTATTAATGATCATTCCACTGTTCAGAATCCACCCTTATTCTACTTCCTCTACACACAATTATTGGGCAACCAAAGTTCTAGAATAAAAATGCAAATCCCAAATTTAGCAACGCCGAGTACTGTAGCGAACCTCCCCTCTGCTGCTGCCAGCCAGAAAGAGGAAGATCAACAAGAGGAAAGGAGAAGAAGAAGAAATGAAGAGGAGAAAGGAAATTTCGTGCGGATTCGCTGAGATTTCACCCCCCTCATCTCGATCTTCAAGGGTGACGCTCAATTGTTAAATTTTTTTCGGTTTATTGTTTCGTCTAGTCGGTGGAAGTCCTGTGATTAGATCGATAGAGTGGTTTCTATTGCAATTGAGTTTTGAGTTCCAATTGAGTAGAATCTGGAAACTTCACCTCCTAGAGATAAGTAGAGAATTCAAATTGATTTCCATAGAGTATTTGTGCAGGATAATTGGATGGGTAGATAATTATTTATGATTTTGACAATCCGATTGTCTATTCGGCCCTTGGCTTCGGCAAAGATGCATGGTTATATAAATTAAAATTGGAAAATGGATGAATTTGGACTTTTGATTTCCAGGAAATATATATATGACTTTTTAATGATTCAAGAAAGTTAAAGAAGCAAATTTTTGGACAAGTATAATAGGAGTTATGGAATTTTGAGTTATGCAGTTCAGTTCTGACTTTCTGTTGGGAACAGTCGGGGAAAAATGTTAAGTTAGCGAAATGTGTTGCAGAATAGAAAAATTAGATTAAATTTATTATGGTATGTAATTCCCTGTGGATTCTAGAATGTCTTAGATCACTGTTTCTGGATGAACCAATTAAAAGTTATGGAATTTCTAAGTCGATATTACCGAAGATGAAAGATCTGTCTTCAGAGTTAAAAACAAGGGTTTAGAATAAATAATCTGAATTTTTGATCAGCTGAGAAATTGTGGGTATATGTGTGTAGATTCCAGAAAGTCTGAGTTCATTATTTTTGGAGCTATAGATCAAAAGTTATTATTTTTCTAAGGTGACTATTCTGTTTTAGACAGAATGGTGTTCGGGAAGGAATGATATCGTTTTGGGTTGCGATTTGGAGCGGATATGTCCATTTAGTTTTATTGCAACGTTGTGCGCTTTTGGATGGTATTCTTAGTATATTTTACGAATGCCAGGTGTTGGTGTGAAACCGGGGTTAGAGCCCTCTACTCGTCGTCACCCATTACACAGTTGAGGCAAGTGCAAGTAGTGTGTAACATATGCGGAGAGAAATTCATGATATTGCTATTGTTTTACTTGCATGAATTTTATTCATGATTTTGCTGTTGGGTGATATATACTCATGATCGATTAAGTATAATATGCTCATTTGCATCAACACATTCATCTTGAATCTTGGACTACGTGGTAGCCAAGTAATGATTTATTTGAGGTCCCCATCATGTATTGGACGGGCATGAGGTCCCCACACTCGTGGAGTGTGGGCCTGTGGTCCCTGTGCTAGAAGGAACAGACATGAGTATGCATCAACGGATGCACTACTCAGCATTGCCGGTAATTGCAAAGAAGGAAGAGAGTTGCATTCTTTGCATTTGCATTTGCATGAAAGTAGAAGAGAATTATTCATGAATTCATTGTTGATGACTATATGGGAATAAGGTTATGTTCTCTATCTATTCGTGATGATTTGTCTATCTCATTGATTGTACTTTGCTGAGTCGAGGACTCACGCTTGTTGTTGATTTTTTTTAGGTACTCCCCTTGAGAGCGACATGCATGGGAAAGGGGTAAAAACCTTGGTGCACTTCACTTGAGATTAACCATGACAAATAAAATGACACTTGTGATTAAATTAAAGAGAACCCATTATTTACTCTCATTCTAAGTTTGTGTTCATCCTTTGTGATGACTTAGATACTTTGTAATTGAGATAATCGAGTACTCCTGTGGTTGTTATTGATTTTGCTTTAAACCTTCGTTATTGACTTATCAAGCTATTACATGTTAGATTGTTCCAAGAATCTTGTTTATGCATAAATCCAAGTGAAACTCTGTCGAAATTTTGACAGAAACTTATGGCTAGTAAGATACTCTTACTTCATTATGATAGAATAATTTATTACGATGGGATAAATGATTAGCAAGAACTAGATAATTGCTTAGACTCCTTTTATTCAATCCATGGTGTTTATCAGCTTGACTATGTGCATCTTGTAATTGTTATCTTGTTTACTACTAGCTTAATTGATAATAAGAAGCTTGCTGAAATTTTATTGTAAGTAGATGTTAAGTAGATTGTCAAGGTAGTTTTGTAACAATCCAGGCTCATGTTGAGCTAGGGTGTTACATCCACGAGACCACCAAGTGGTTGATATCGAACCCTCAATTCCCAGCGGAAAAACAAGAACGATCATTTGGTAGAAGAACACCATATTCCCCTCTATGTTGTGGCTATGCTAAGCGAATAGGACGAACAAGCACAAGGCTTTGTGTAGATGCAAAAGCAAACTATTTTCTAAATTAAACATGGTATAAGGAAAAATAACATGATGCACACATAATGTATGGGGTCCACCTCTCCTGGGTTTGGCCAGAATAATGACCATGACTTCCTAAATGACTCGTACGGAACTCAAAATTTTGATCGGATCCATATCCGATAATATTCCTAATTAATCTTGTTGGCTTTGGTTGCATAGGTAGCAGACACGGCGGGACTCGTGAAGAGAATTAGGCAACAAAATCTTCCTATCTGATTCAAATACGTGGAATTTCAAATGACGTCTTTTGTTTGGTCTCGGCCAACAAATGCAACATGCAGATGGTGCTAGTATGGATGCATGCGATTGTGAGGAGTAGATTATCTTGGGCAATGATATGGCGAGGATGTACGATTTGAACGTTCTGTTCGTACGAGATGTAATATTTGAGCATTTCGTTCGTACACTCTGCGTCCAGCGACACCTATGGAAAAAACAAATGCTTTATCCGCTTCGCCCTCATCCACTCATTCTTCCTTGACTTCCCATGCCCGCCTCCTCCTTATCTGGCTTTTTGCCCTGGCATCAATCTCTCTCCCTCTCTACTCACCTAAGGCCGAACCTATTGAGCGCACAACCTCCCAAATCCTCTGGTGGCAAGCACTCAAGGACATGGTGCAGCGCTCCCAAGATGGCCTCATTGCCTTGCTCACCTATCTCTTCCCCTACCTCGCGGACTGGGAGGTTGTGCGCTACCTGATCCTCGCCGGTGCCGACCTTGTCGCCGCCACCAGCCTATCCTTACCTGCGGATGCCATGGTGCAATGTTTGCTTCTTGATTCCATCTCGACCAAGGTGTCATATCGACACTCCCAGTCCCTAAAGCGGGTGCTGCTTGACACCATCCACACCTTCTACCTATGGGTGCTTGCCCGACTGCCAGCCATTGAGTTACGCTCTCGCTACCACCGCAACATGCTCAAAGCTGGCCACTGCTATGGGCCTGATGAGGGCGTCGTCGAACTTTGGCCGCATCGTTAAGGCCGCACTGGAGGCAGTCTTCCACCCGGCCACTCCACCCACGGGCAGTCGCTTGCCCTAGGCAGTGTGGCAGTCGACATGCGCGCGTTGGGGCGCGGCCACCACTGCATCAACGTGTCCGTGAGCGCGGGGGGAGTCGTACATCAATGACGACGACGAGCAGTTGTGATGCCTCATCTGGGTACGATTTGTTGCAGGCATTTGCACAATTTGTTGCAACAGTAGGTTCAAAATGTTGCATAAAATATTTTTGATTGTTGTGATGTTGTTGTATCAAATGATGCGGCAAGAGGTTTTTTTTGTTGCAATGGTGTTTTTGATTTGTTGCATAAGAGTAAATTTTTATTGTGGTAGGATATCTATTTGTTGCACCAAGGAATGGGCAAATCGGCCTATCCAGATGATGGTTTGTTGCAACCCTTCCAAAAATGCTGCAACAATTATTTTCAGATGTTGTCACTATTATTTTCGAATGTCGCAATGTTGTAACATTAAAATTTATTTGATCGGTATATTTGAACTAGTTTTAAAGCGCAGCTAAGTTCTATACTGATAGTTTAATGCATTTTTCGGTAAGAATATTATTTTATTTTCTAATCTTTTTTGGCATTGTATTGTTCTTTATGTATTTTATTGCATACATAGATTAAATTTATTACATACATTTTATACGAATGTTATGCGAGAGTGTATGATAAGTTCGAGCGCTAGTTGCTCCCAATTATCTGTGATATGTTATTTGATCGCCTTCTGTTGTGATAATGACTGGTACTGGTGGGGTCCACATGTAATCATTGCCATGACTTTTGGTTGAACTTGTGTGCATTTTTCCTGGCGTACACGTAGCAAATAAATCCAAATACATTAAGCCCACATGTAGCTGTCGGCTGATCGCACCCCTTTGCACGCGACATGACCAGAACGTGCAGCCAAGGTGGGCACACGTGGCAATAGGAACAGCTCCACGACGTATGAAGTTCTCGCGTATTTTTCCGACTTCTTATATTCCAACATAGAATACAGCCAATAATATATCTATTTTAATCTGGTCCATGGGATCTTCGCAATGGTTCAATTTATTAAGACATGCAACGATTTTTTCTTCAGGGCCTTCTGGACGCATATTTAGTTTTGGCTCGTACGTATCAAACATGGACCAGCATAAAATAAAATAGTAGTAACTCCTTATCTCCAAAAATAATAAAACAAGACCTAATTAAATTAGAATTCATCTGATAATATTTAACACGACTCAATAATTCTTTACAATCAAATACTATGTTTAATTGAAAATTACTAAGTATGTATGTACACTACTACAGGAAGCCTCATCACAGATAGTTCAGAACCGTTATCACAGACTGTTTCCGAACTGTCTGTATTTGTATATCTATGATAACAGGGGTTATCACAGAAAACCGTCTGTGATACGAATAACACAGACGGTTTTTTGTTAAAACCGTCTATGAAGGTACGTATCACAGACAATTTCCATTAAAAACCGTCTGTGATACGAGAAATATCACAGACGGTTCTATTTATGAATCGTCTGTGATAGTTCATTACCATAACCACTTTTTTTTGCTAGCCTCAGGAATTTCTAGCCATACTCTCTGAAAACAAGCATGCAGAAAACAGATACATCACAGATAATCAATTTTTGACAACTCAAAGTAATCATTACTCAAAAATAAATTACAAAAGAATTTGTTCAAGTATTCTCGCTATAGTTACAATTGGATTACAATTGAATCATTTGTTTGCACGTGGTTGAGAGGTGCCAACGGGGTGAAACTCTGCGTCGGTGATGGAGTGAAAGTCTCCGTTGGGGTTAATGATATCTGTCTTAGTGAAGTCGCAGAGCTTCCCTCGAATGTCCACGATCTCGCTCGCAACGAGTGCATCTGATTATATCGTCAAGCCCTGTTGCTAGCAAAAGTAAAGTGGTAAGCATATATATTTAAATTTATAATTCAGAAATAATTATTTCGAAATTGACAAACCTGGGGATCCTTCGTCTTAGCATTAATGATTTGCCACATATGATGGCAAACGTAGAATGCACATAGCTCATCAGTTTTTTGCTGGCGGCACTGCAAAAATAGAATTACAAATATAGGTATAGTCAGTTCGAGACGCATTATTACGAAGTATGATATAGCATTATAGTGTTGTAGCGCTCATCAAAATCGCGTCCCCGTGTCGCATGTCGCTCAATATCCCTTGTATAGTCCTCCATCGCAAACATAGGCTTTGAACGACCTACATGATTCCAAAAAGTTATCCTCGGCCATTTCAAACGAAGGAAGACTACAATAGAGTTATGTATTGAGGAAATGAGTATACCTGTTGAGTATTCCTGTCAGAATGCTGAAGTCGTGCTAACCTAAGTCCGTGCTGCATATAAAGTACAAATAAAATTTATATAGCAAGTAGTGAAGCACTTACCCCTGGTTGTAGGGCACCACTATGTAGTCCTTGTTGTCCTGACGAAGCAATCCCGCCATTATGTAGTTCTCGACGAAGGATGCGTCTGCTTCGATTGTTTGCATACAGACTACGTGTGGGTCAAGGAAACCCACCTGTTTGGAACATTCCCGGGCTTTTTTCATCATTTATCTATACATAAGCAATGAGTTATGATATTTATCGGTATTATTGAATGCAGAACTTGATTGTACACACACTTACAGTGTCCAACATCGTAGAAGCGAGGCGTCGAGGGCAATGAGGTTGAATAGGTCGTACAAGTCGTTGAAGCCCACGACGAAGTGGCCCGACCCGTTGAAGAAATGCTCATTCTTGTACCCGACGGTGATTCCATTATCGCACCCCTTCTCTTTGGTCTTCCACATGTACTGGGCATGCAAAGCCTGACAAGCTAGTCCACTACGGAGTAATTCTACGTTGGAACACAACGGTTTTCCGATGGAGTACTTCCCAGAGTTGGCAGGCGCCTTAATGTTCATCGATTTCGATTTGGCCTTATCGATTGGCAGTGTCTTCCTGCGAGACGACTCGGGAACCGATACGGCGGCACACTTTTCTTGTTCCTTCGATGTCTTCTCTACGGGAACCGATATGGCAGCACGCTTTTCTTGTTCCTTCGGCGTTTTCTCTACGGGAACTGATACGACGGTATGCTTTGTTTGTTCCTTCGGTGTCTTCTCTACGGGAACCGATGAGGTGGCCTTCTGGGGCGAAGGATGATGAGGTGGAGTCATCGAGGGTCCCGTTGGAGAGGAATGGTCGTGTCGAGATCGCGACACTGTTGGGTCTAGGGCGATGTCCTTTTTGGGCCACTGGATAAAAGTGTGCATGGCATCCCCTAGTGTTCTGATGTTTTCGTTCGGGCGAATCTCCAGCGGGACGGCCATGAAATTATCATGTACCATGTCCACCTAGACCCTGGTGTGACCCTGCGCCAGCTGGGCACCGTGCCTCACTGTCCCTTCTTAGTATGGATACGCCAGCCCCTGCCTAGCCTCAATAGAAATAGACCCAACCATCCTCACTTGGAGCTTGCGAGGCGTTGGCTCCTACAAAACGATACACAATTAGCTAATGCGTCCTATAGGTCTATCTTTGGAGTATTCCAGAGATGTACATTACCTTGATGTCATCAATAGGTAATTGGATGTCATCATGTTCAGAATTATGCGTGGACGCGACGCTACTGGCTCCCAAAATAACGGGGGCGGCTTGCGACTGGTTCAAGAGTTGATTCATCCTACAATTGTGTTATCTGTCCTTAAAATTTTGTAGTAAGCATATGTACCAACCGGTCCTCATGCTCGGTCTTAGATCTCTGTGTCGTAGTCACCTCGGAATACATAACTCCAAGGTACGGTAACCCCAAGGCCTCGCGTGCGACCCGGGTGCTCCTTATTTCCCAGGGCCGTAGATAGCATATTGTGGATATCATGGGGATATACTCATGATCTTAGGATGATGAGACAATTGGCAATAGCTTTGAAGTTTTGTCGAAAGTGTTGCTTTCAGCAAAGTGTTAGGATATTCGGTCGTACCGGCATTTAAGGTGCGGTAGTACCACAGTGCGGTAATACCGCAAGTTGTGTGGCGGTAGTACCGCAGGGTGGTAATACCATTTGGTACATGGCGGTAGGTAAATTCCAGAGAAGATGTTTTGTGCAGTTCTGGTCTTCATTGAGAAGCGGTACGACCGCAGTTATTGGAGCGGTATGACCGCAGTGCGGTAGTACCGCTGGTAACATGGCGGTTGTACCGATTGTATTGAGAATGTCGATCTATTTGGAGAATTGGTTTTGGGTTAGGCCAAGTTCATGAGATTTAGTGCATATGTGTTGCATGATGCATGTTTTGACTAACGTGGGTCAAGTTGTGAAGAACTTGTTCCCGGAATCGATTTATTTGTCTATTGTTGTGCAGGACGCTTGGAGGTCAACGACGGTCAACGGTGAGGATGATCGGGACTAAGCTTGGAGAGCTGAGGTCCAGAACGATCAAGGATGCCGGGTGAGGTTAATGGACTCAAGCATGGCGCAGAATGGACAAATGTGACCGAACGAGCAGTTCGGTGCGACTGGTTGGATCAAGCGATGCGGGGTCGGTGCAAGTGCCATGGTGGCTTCGACGGGAGCCGAACAGGAGAGACTTTCCGACAAGATGAGAGCCGTTGATCAACCTACAGGTGGCGAAGTAGGCAATTGCTTCACCAAGATTGGACTCTTTCTTCGGAGAAGGATCGAGAAGGGGTACTTTGGTAATCTTACCAAATACTACCTTGATAACCTTTTGGCTAAACCACGGCGCGAGACAACGCATGGAGAAGTGGTTTAAGTCAAGAGAAAGTGAAGACGACGCTTTAAAATGTGTGCGTGAGTTAAACCCGTTTGTTAGTGGGCTTAACGGGTGCCCAATGGGTATAGTCTTCTAGAAGCTAGGCCTCACTATAAATAGGAGAGGGTTGCTGTCCAGCAGCCTCTAAGCCTTCATTTAGAAACCCTAGTTGGGGTCTTAGGGTTTAGGAGAGGAAAGTGAGGTCCTAGAGTTCTAGAGAGATGAAGTGATTGTGCGCTCCTTGGTTGAGCTTTGTCCTCCAGCATGGAGTGGCTGTAAACATCCATCTATCTCAAATCAATCCAAGCAAGTTTCCCAAAGATGGTTTTGTTCATGTTCTTGCTCTCCCTCGCTTTGATGATTTTGTGTTTTTGATGTCTTGTTGGTTTTCCCTCGAGTTTTTGTTGTGATCTGGCTTGCTGTGATATGTGGGAGTGCATCTAAGACCATCTTGATCATTCTTTACCCACGAGCAAGATTTAGATCATGTTTTGCTTTTTGACTCGGTTTTGAACCTATCTTCGTTCAAATGAAAAAAGGTTGAAACTTTGACGTGGATCTTCTCAATATTTGATTGGAATATGTTCCTGACCTCCTAGAGAAGTTATGTTTCAAATCTCGTAGAGTTTGACCAAGTGGATCAAAAGTTGTGCCAATTTTCGTTTTCGTCGTCAGGCTGTTCCAAGATAATTGGTAGTACCGCCCTTATAACTGCGGTTGTACTGATCATTGGTAGAACCGCCCTTATAACTGCGGTTGTACCAATCATTGGTAGAACCGCTCGTTTGCCTACGGTTGTACGAATTTCTGTTTCTTCAGCACATCTTTGTGTTTGTTGATTGCTACGCTTGGGGGTTTGGAGTGGATTCAACATAAGTCTTTCATTGTGCTTATCTATTGATCTTCATAGCTCTCATAGCTAGTGGAGTGAAATATGTGTTGAATCCAATCTTAAAAGAAAAATGGATTGAGCTCCTATTCGCCACCCCCCTCTAGTCACCTTTCCGGTCCTTCACATATCCTTCTCCCTGTCTGCTTGGAAGGAGCCTTGGGAAGTTTGGGCAGTCAATTCATGCTGCAAGAGGTCATCATGTTATTATAGACACTATGAAGTTATGGACTTATTAACAACTAGGTAGGTCGACATATTTACCACACGTTGGGACACTTCTTGGTCTGTCGGGTTTGTGAAAGAGATACTGTCCGAAGACGAGACTTTTGCCCTCACTTTTAACCAGCATAGGGAACGCGGGTCTGTGATCCCAAGAAATGGCCTAGTTGCGTTCTCCTCCTCCGCCTCCCATTGCATGGATTTAGCTGCGTACCCAGTGGTGCCGAGTCTGTGGGGGTGAGTGTTTCGTGTTTGGAGAGCTTTGCGCGCCACACTTTGCTCCTTAAATTCAGCCGTCGTCTTCATAGCCGCAAAGGCGTCTCATGTTTCCCGCGTCAAGAATCCATACTTCGCGAAGGGTGTCTCACCCGTGTTCACGTACTTCGTGACAAGAACGCTCTTGAAGGTCCTCCACGTGTTATCCATCGAGAGCAATGCCGGCCGTTCCACGCGTGTCATGCCTGCTTCTGGGATAGTGAACTTGCTTGAAAGTTCTGTTCACAACGCGCCTCTCTGTTCTTTCGTCAGAGACTTCCAGCTTGGTGTGGTGATGGGGACCCGTTCCCTTGCAAGTGTCCCACAGATGGTCTGGAATCTCGCCGCTGATCTCTAAGGACTCAGAGGGATCCCCACGTCACTGATCTCCGTGATGATCAGTCGGCCCGCAGGCAATTCCGATTTTCCTCTGCTATCTCGCTTACGTATCGTTATCGTCGACGGAAATATAGACGCATTAGGCGGCGTCGGTGGCGGCGGCGAAGACGGCGCCTCTGCCATCTCAACCAGTCTATACTCTTCACTAATTGACTTTGACAAAATAATATAAGTATTTAAATGACCAAATCAACATAGGATTGTTGCAAGCATTTAAATGACCAAATCAACATATACATATGAAGTATCTCCATGTCATACAAAAAGCTCAGAGTATTGATGTTAAAGAGTGCTCTCAGTATGCTAGATGCAAAGGATTTAACCTTTGCAATCTCAGTACATCAGTCGATGAATCTTCACTAATCAAATTTAACAATTATCAAACAGATCTTGAGCTGAACCTAAAACTTTCCTGTTGAATGTCAAATAGACATAATTAATTCCAGCAAACACTATTAGCTATAAAGCATAATAACAGCATGAAGTAAATGACCATAATAACATGTGCCCATGAAATTCTTTCAAGTCATTTAAACACAATATTATGCTCAGCATTAATAGCAACAAACCACCAATTAGCAGCATAAGACACTGAAGATTGATGTTATTATGTGCTCTCATAAGGAGAGTAGCTAAAGAACAAGTCTTTGCCATCTCAATCCTATTGTCTATACTCTTCATTAAATGAATATGATAATATAAATTCAAACTATGAGCTCTAAACAATACTTTGCTTAACTGTCAAATGATCTCAACTGTTAACGAAAACAGATTAAACTTCCAGTCAAACAGACTACTAGAAGAATCACAAACTGGTCGTTAGATTACCAACAAAACTGAATACTCTCAATAGAATCGAACATGAAGTCACGGTGTTCGGTGATAAAGCCGATTGGTCGACATAAGAGTATCCACTTCAAATGCTAGAGATCAAAAGAACCGGAAGAATCAGAATAACTAGCTTTCAACTGAAAGTAACCAATTAACAGTATATCAAATTGACAATAGCAAGTAATACAATAGAGCTCAAGAATGAACTAACTATCACATTCAATCTCAGTATAAGACAGAGTTCATCACAGAGCATGTCAACAAAGACCACTGATCAATTTGCAATATCTTCAGTACTAGATTCAGAAATCAAAACTAATACAGATCAAGGTACCAACTAGCACTGCAAATTGATTTCAGATTTGACATTCATCACAGAGCTGATCAACCGAGCCCACATAACCACTTTGCTATCTCTCCATGCACAATCTAATATAGAATTTGAAGCCAATCCAAAGACATAAGTATATAGCCCAAGTGATGCACAAACGTAATATAGGAATACTCACAGAGAGGATGCCGCACAAGAACTCGCGGTGCAAGGAGGAGGCCGGTGCAGGGGAGGAGGCCGACGCGGGGAGGAGGGAGGCGCGAGGGAGGAGGCCGGTGTAGGGGAGGGGGCCGCGGGGAGGAGGCCGGTGCAGGGGAGGAGGCCGACACGGGGAGGAGGACTGCGCGGGGAGGAGGCCGGTGCAGAGGGAGGATGCCGACACAGGGAGGAGGCCGGTGTAGAGGGAGGACGCCGACACGGGGAGGAGGCCGGTGTAGAGGGAGGACGCTGACGCGGGGAGGAGGCCGTGCATCGAGGCAGCGCAGCGTCACCGATGTCAGGGGCGGCGGCGTCGAGGTCAGAGGCGGCGGTGTCAGTGAACGGGCGAGCCCTAGAGGAGGCGAAACGAGCGCGCGAGAGCTCAAGGGCTAAGTGAATCGGGAGAAGAACAGGCGAGCCCTAGTGGTTTTATAAAGGCATATCACGAGCGGTTACATTGCGGAACCGCTCAGGATTACTTATCACGAGCAGCCGAGAATAAACCGCTGCGTGATAGTCTAGCATATCACACACGGCTCGTAATAAGAACTGTGTGCGACTTATCCTGAGCGGTTCCAATGATAAACTGTTTGTGATAGTCTAGCATATCACACACGGTTCGTAATAAGAACTGTATGCGACTTATCACGACGGTTCCATGATAAACCGTCGTGATAGTCTAGCATATCACACACGGTTCGTAATAAGAATCGTAGGTGACTTATCACGAGCGGTTCCATGATAAACCGTGCATGATAGGTACGTATCACGAGCGGTTTCTTTAGAACCGCTCGTGATAATAATAACACAGACAGTTCCAAATGAACCGTATGTGATGAGGCGTCTTCTATACCCTGTTTTGTAGTAGTGGTATATCCGCGTCATCCTAGCTAGTGAGCCGACTAGGGCTAGAAAAATAGCTCGAGGCTTACGAGCCTGCTCGGCTCGAGCTCATGATTTGACGAGACGAGCCGAGCCCAGTTCCCAGCTCAGTGAAAAAATGAGCCAAGCCCGAGCCACTCGGCGAGGCTTGAGCGGCCCACGAAGCCTTGCTCCTTGCAACCTTGGCCTTGCCCTAGACCTTTCCTCCAAGCTTCCTCCCTCCTGATTCCCTTCATGGCTTCCTCCAGTCCTGATCCCCTTTTCCTCTCCCCGTCCACCTGGTGCCACAGTCCCCGCCTTGTGCTCCCCCGTCCTCCTCAGTCGCCTGGCCGCCCCGTCGCCTCTGCCACGCCACGCCGTCCACCCCCCGCTACACCGTCCACCCTGCCCCCTCTCCACCCCATTTTGTGTGGCCGTGCGCCTGTGCCCTATCTGTCGGCCTCTCCATCTGTCACCCCGTCCTCCTCAGCCGTCCCCTACTCCATCCGCCCCGCCGTCCAAGTTCAGTAGACGCCCATGGATCGCCAACAGAGCTTGGAGTCTTGTGCGCTAGGGAAGAAATCGACCAATGTTGGGGCCTCTGCCTCGGCACTAGCGGGCGAGCGTGCAACCGATCGATGTCTCCTCAGCTCCCAGCCGCCTCCTGACATCACCAAACCGGTAGACTCGGTGAGTCAGTTTATCACTGTGTGTGGTAGCATCTTCGGTAGCCTCATGGCGTCTGGGTGTAGGACTGTAGGTAATGTGCTCTACTCAAGATAATGTGCACGCTTGGATGTAGCCTGGGAATCTGGGATGTGCTTCTTCAGTAGTGGCCTCTTGAGATAATGTGCTTCTTCATCTTCAGTAATGTGCTCAAGATAATATGTTTGGATGTAGCCCTGGATGTAGCCTAATTGATAGTTCAATATAATGTGCTTGGATGTGCTTCTCTAGTAGACCTGGGTGTAGCCTCATGACGTCTGGGCACCACTACTAGCTTGGATGTGCTCAAGATTTGCATGCTAGTGTGTGTAATGTGTTATGCACGTGTAGAATAGATTTTTTTGCAGTGCCATTGGTTGATTACTTTGCTATTAGTACTAGTTGGTAGTGGCCTCGTGACGATGTGCATTGTATTTGTACGATCATTGGATGTTTCAGATGACAAGATGACACCAATATGTCATGACATCGGGCCAAGAGGACCTTTTATTTTGGAGTTTAGATTGGAGTTTAGACTTTAGACTATTATTTTGGACTCTTGTACATTAAGTGCTTACTACTTAGCAGGGATCTATGGACTGTTATATGGATCAATGGATGGACTGTTATATGGAGTTATGGACTGTTATGTTCATCGTTATATGGAGTTATGGACTGTTAAATGTTAATCTGTTATATGGAGTTATGGACTGTTATGTTATATGGAGAATGGAGTTATCGACTGATATATGGAGTTATGAACTGTTATGTTATATGGAGAATAGAGTTATGGACTGTTAAATGTTAAGTTTTAGTCTCTCAATTGAATGGATTATGAATTTATGATGAATGCCTGTATGGATTATGGACTGTTATGTTTCTGGCTTTGTTTATGATGAATAGATTATGAATTTATAATGGATGGCCCACATTTTGCCATTGTTTTTAGCTTCGGATTTGTGTCTGGGCTTGGGTGCTTCCTGGCTCGAATGAGCTTACGAGCCGGCTCGAGCTTATTTCCGAGCCAAACCGGCTTTCCAACTTGTTTTCCAAATGAATCGAGCCGAGCTGAAGTTTATACCGAGCCTGAGCGAGCTCGGCTGGGCTCGTTTCCACCCCCAGAGCCGACGTTGACAACTCTGAATTAACGGCCAAATCAAGAAATGTGTGGTGCCTCTTTCTGCAAAAGCTTCAGGTAGTAGACTAGTTAGCTAGGAGAAGTGATTGCGTCCTTGAAGTTTCTGCATTTGGGCCCCGCCTGTCAAAAAAGGTGCGGTAAAATGTCCAGCTCCGACTTAATTCCGATTTGGAAGTACCTGTCGCCATTTTTCAACATGACGGAGCTAGGAGGGCGAGGCTGCTAGCTTGTCCTACAAGTTAAATAGGATTAGTACCAGATTAGATTACGCTACTTACCAACGCAAACCTCTACTTACTAACTAATCAATGCGTATGTATGTTGTAGTCCTACGAAAGATAGACACAATCCACCAAGAGAGGCTTGCGTGTCAAGCTACAGAGCCTTTTGTTTGTTTTTGTTTTTTGATTTTTAAAGGAGAGGTAGATACGTGCCAACTTTGTCTGCGCACCCCTATTAAGATTTTTTTAATTATAAAGTAGACGATACACATAAACAAAACATGCACCACACGTACACATACGTTAATCTTGTTCTCAAATAGACCTGTTCATGGGCGGTCCGGTCCGAGCCCGACACGTTTTCCCGGGTCGGGTCGGGTTGGGCTTTTACCTCGGACCGGGCTCGGGCCTATTAGATAAGTCTGGAATTATTTTCGGGCCGGGCTCGGGCTGAAAATTTCGGTCCGAAAAAAGCCCGGTCCGGCCCGAACCACTACTGAAACTTGCGTAGCGCACCAATACCATGCCACCATAAGGGGCTAACCGGCTCATTATTCCAATGTTCCAACCCTAGCAGGAGAAATCTTCCAAGTTCCAACCTAGCAGAGGCGGGCCCAGGAGCTCCTCCAGGCGGCGGCTCACCTAGGCGGCGGTTCCCGGCCGGCGCTCCCCAGCGGCGGCTCCTCCACGCGCGCGCCCCCCAGCGCGCTTCCCGGCCGGCGCTCCCCAGCGGCCGCTCTTCAGCGGCGTCTCCCCTGCGCGCTTCTCCCTGGCCGCGCCCCCCAAAGCGGCGCCCCAGCGGCGGCGGCTCCTCCAGCGACGCCTCCCCAGACGGCACCTCCCGGCCGGCGCTCCCCTCCCGGGCGCTCTCCTCGTAACGCTTCCCCCACGCTCGGCGCTTCCCCTGGCGGTGCTCCCCCTAGCGGCGCTTCCCTCGGCGGCGCTCCTCCAGGCGGTGCTCCCCCAGAGTTAAATTGGTTGTAAACTTGTAATGAATTGTTCGCATGAGTTGTTGATCTGAACTTCAGCATCATGCCTTACATTGTATTTGTCATTCTATAATATGTATGTACCACAGTACCAGTACCACCGGACTTCGGGCTTCAGGATTTTGTGTCGGGCCGGGCTCGGGCCTGGAAAATGCACTGGAGCCGGGCTTTGTTTCGGACTCGGGCTTGGTGTTTTAGTATCGGGCTTTTGCAGGCCCGGTCCGAAGCCCGGCCCGGCCCGGCTTTTGAATAGGTCTATTCTCAAAGAAGGAAAGGAGGAAAAAATATGCGTGATAATGCGAGACAGTACTGGTAATGGAATGGATCGCTGTTCTGCATGGCCACTTCGAGAAAAACAAAGTAGTATGGCTGAACTGAAAATATGATACAATTTCCAATTTATACATGAATACGAAATATTAAAAAGAGTGTTTATATGGATAAACGTATGGATGGCCAAGCCGGAGTGTGTTGTGTGTATACAAATTACTTTTTATGAACCATATGACTGTAGGTGGGGCTAAAATATTCCGTAATCCTTGGCTTAGATGTGTGCTAAGAAGACGTACAACACACTTGTGTATGTGTGTGCGCGTCTACCTAAAACCGATCTCCCCATTCCGCATGTACCTTAGAGCATCTACAATAGTTTGTTTTTTAGTTTGTTACTAAGAAGAGAGAGATTACTCAATCT
This sequence comes from Phyllostachys edulis, assembly GCA_036346405.1. Lineage (NCBI taxonomy): Eukaryota > Viridiplantae > Streptophyta > Magnoliopsida > Poales > Poaceae > Phyllostachys > Phyllostachys edulis. The sequence goes on along the minus strand of JAYEVD010000122.1, from coordinate 40,104 downwards.
AATAAAAAAAACAAGTATTCCAATGGATTGTTTATTAAGCTTGTATCTAAGACTTTAATTGCTACAAGAGTGCATGATTCTTGATGATCAACAATGGGGTACAACTTTGTGGTCTATATGTTTTGACTCATTTATCATATCATGTGCGGGGGAAGCCAAGAAGATAAGCTGCACAAGATCCGGTATATTTTTGTTGATAGGCAGTGGGACCCACAAAATGAGTGTTTAAGTAACAACTAAGCCTCCAATAGAGTTTTTTGTTGTTTCTTATGTCTTGGTATTAACAATCTGATAGTTTCTTCATGTAGAAACAGCTTCACCTTCTCTCCTCATCTTCTCTCCTCCACATCATCTAAAAGCTGATGTGGCAACCTCTTAGTAACAGCTGAGGTGGATTGTTGTAGATGCTCTTAGGAGATCAAGTACCATCACGCCTATATAAATGTTCGCGCAGTATATTCCCATCTTGAATGCGCAAAACCAACATAAGGATACCATCACGTTTATGTTTACGTTCTTGAACCAAACGCCATCTCTTTATGATCAGTCCATGCTTGCCATTTTTATTTCAAGCGGAGCTAAAGTGACAGGTTTTTTATTAGGAGTTGTCTCTCACTTGATTGATGATAGGTTGTCAATTTTACAGTACGCTGATTACACGATTCTCTTCTTGAATAATGATTTAGAACAAGCAAACAAATCTCAAACTTAATTATTCTATGTGTCTTTGAACAATTATTGGGTTTAAAGATTAATTTTCATAAGAGTGAGATTTTTTGTTTTGGTTCTGCCAAAGACGCAATATCTCAGTACACATAGTTATTTGGTTGTGAAGTGAGTGCCTTTTCTTTCAGGTACTTAATTAGGAATTTCCATTCACTTTAGAAAATTAAGGAATCATGATTGGAAAGGGGGTTGAGGATAGAGTTGAGGAAAAACTTAGCAGTTGGAAAGGAAAAAAATATGTCGGTCGGTGGACAATTAGTACTTATTAACTCGGTGCTAAGCAATCTGCCAATGTTTATATTTTCTTTTTTTGAGGTTCCTAGAGAGGATCTCAAAAGACTATACTTCTATCGATCTAGATTTTACTGCCAGAGTGACAGCCAAAAATGAAAATATAGACTGACTAAATAGAGTTTAGTGTGTTCGCCCAAAGAGTATGGAGGTCTTGGCGTTCAGAAATTAGACATAAAAAAAATAAAAGGTTACTAGGGAAATGGTTGTTCAAGTTGCTTAATGAAGAAGGCGTTTGGCAATCTTTGCTAACAAGGAAATATTTGGGTGAGAAGAGTCTTTCGCATGTGGTTAATAAGCCTGTGACTTCCTATTTTTGGTCGACACTACAAAACGATTTACTGTGACCTCATTGTGCCTTTACTGCAGTACTACAAGAGATTTTACTATGATCTCATTATGCCTTTTACTACAGCACTATAAAAGATTTACTATCACGCTAGGCGTAGAGGGCGTGGGATTGTGACCCCAAGGAAAAAACATTCGCTTAGGTGTGATGGGGTAGCAAAAAAGGGTATCACAGTTACTTTTCTCACCATTGCAAGTTACTGTCGCGCGTGTGCGGATCATGTGATTGTGTCCCGAAAACAATAGTACGCTATAAGATAGCCCGACAATAAAAATGGTGTTAGAATTACTATCACATACACCATCTATTACTGTCGATATGAACAGAACTCCTACGTGGTAATCTGACAATAAAAATGGTGTTATGTTTACTGTTACACTACTCCTAGGAGTAGAAAAGAGGCATCACACACACACACACACATAGAGAGAGAGAGAGAGGACAACATGCATCCAACTAGTACTATCAGTGGAGGACCTAGAATTGAAATTTAGGTTGGACGGAACGAACCACTAGTATTATCCAATAACAAAACAAGATATACATAATACACATTGCTATCACTGTAAATAGAGCATATGACACTAAATGAAACTCAAAACTACAATCCGCATCATGTGAACATATAAAAATAAGTAAAATGTAGAAAATGTACCTCATCAATGAAGTTTACATAACATTTGCCACCAAAACACCAAATTATTGAATATACTAGTAACAACCTGCCAAAAGTAGATGGATAGTGATTAGTGAGTATTCATATTAATTCATCATAAATCATAAATAATAAAACAGAAAGACCTGGAGTCGAGCCACTCGACGCAATGGTAAAATAGATCTTCAAATCTAACAAATCAAGTAATCAACCAATCACAATCCAATGGAATTCCTGGACAATAGCGTAATATAAATGATAAATGATAAATCACTGGAAGTCTAGAACCAAATCAACCAATTTTTACCCTTGCCTTTGGACTTGGAAATGACCTTTTTAGGAGCCATCCCAATTTCTAGCCACCGGACACGACCGCCCACCTTGCCTCCTCTCCGCAAGCAGGAAGAACTGAACTACTTAAGAGAGAAGAGTGAAGACAGCAGTCAGCAGTCACCTATTCGACTACTCACCTGTCCAATATGCAATTTTTAGATAATGGAAGAGAGAAATCTCCCTCAGCCTCTGCATCAACGATGCACACAGTCCAATTTATTTAAGCGTTTAAAGTAACAATCAATCAACCCAAGATAAAATAACGGCTAGCAGCCTTACAACCGAAAAACAATTGAAACGCAATCTCAATCATTGCAGATCCTATGACTAAGCCTCCACTCACGAAAATTGAGGATTTGCTTCACCACAAATTTCATCCTTTGACTTCCCTCTAACATGATCACCTTCTGGTCTGATTTCTGCAGGATTACCCATGCATTCAGCCAGGATCCACTCAATAAGATAACCTGTAACGGATTAGTTAAATTCTTGTTGTTAAAAACAACGTCATTTCGACATAACCAAATAGACTAACATAAGGCACTAACTCCCACCAGGAGCTGTGACTTAAGTATTTTAGGAATTCCATCTAACCAATTCCCAAACATGTTAGCCATGTTCACTGGAGGATCTAAATTAAACGCACATTTCACAACCCACCATGCCATATGTGCAAAGGGGCACTCAAAGAAAAGATGCTGAATTGTTTCCTCTTTAATACAGAAACAACACTTTGTACTTCCTCTTCAATTTCTTTTAAGCAGGTTGTCTTTAGTTAGCACAATCCCGCTTTTGAGATACCACATAATTTTTTTTTACTTTTAATGGAATCTTAATGATCCAAAACCAATGCCTAATGGGGGCTTGAACGGTGCCAATAAGCGCCGCATAAAAAGACTGCACCGAAAAAAGACCTGACTTATTCAAATGCTATCTGAAAACATCCTTATGTAAGCCTAACTGGATATTAGAAATTTTCACCAGAAGCTCATTCCAAGCCTGTAATTTAGTCCCAACAAGAGGTCTTCGAAAAGAAATATTAAAGGGATTCAAACTCAAAACATTAGCTACTAAATCGTCCTTTCTCCTAACCACATTATAAAGCATTGGGAATTGCCTTTGCAACGTAGAATTTCCCACCCAAATATCTTCCCAAAACCTAGTTTGCATTCCGTTCTTAACCTGGAATGAATCAAAGCGAAAAAACTGATCTTTAATTTTCATAAGCCCCGACCAAAAATGAGACGTCCCAAGTTTATTAACCACCTGCGAAAGACTCTTCTCACCCAAATATTTCTTTGTTAGCAAAGAATGCCAAACACCTTCTTCATTAAGCAACTTAAACAACCACTTCCCTAACAAGCTTTTATTTTTAGTGTCTAAGTTCTGAACTCCTAGACCACCAAGCTCTTTAAGGGAACACAGTAAACTCCATTTAGCAAGCCTATATTTACGTTTATGACTGTCACTCTGCCAAAAAAATCTAGATCGATAAAAATCTAATCTTTTGAGAACTGCTCTAGGAACCTAAAAAAAAGAAAACATAAACGTCCAATATGCAATTTATATGCCCGGTCTCATTCTCACAAAGTCACAAGTCACAATCTCATTCTCACAATCTCAATTCTCGCGATCTCTCTCATCTCAGTCCGCAGTCGGCAGTTCGGCTCACCGGCTGGACTGGCTCCCCGCCCCGCTACTCCACCACGCGCCCACGCTCACGCGGCTACGTCGGTGTGTCGCCGTCGCGCGCAGCCTTCGCCTTTGCCGCCTGCCGCCTTCGCCGCTTTCACCCTCGCCGGCTTGGTCGCCACCGCGCATGTGCCGCTTCACCCCACCATCAGAAGCTGCCGCCGGCGCCATATCCGCCCTCGCCGCTCGTCTGTCGCCGCCTAGGTTAGAAATTGGGGGAAATCAAATGGGGATTGGGCAAGCCAATGAGAAGAGCTGGCCATGGCCGATGTCCGAAGGGAAGGGGGAAGGGGCTATGCGCCTGTGCCGCTGTGGGCTGAGACTCTAAGTGCCAGAGTGGGCTGTGGGGCTGTGGCTAAGTCTGAGTGGGCTGTGGGCGAAGCCGTGAAGACCTGCCATTCCACCACACGTCCTCTGCCTGCTGGCCGAAAGGAAGGGGGAACCGGGGAAGGGTCGCCGCTCGCCGGCATCCGAGAAGAGGAGGGGGGGGGGGTACCACGGCGGCTACCTCGGGGCCACCCAGCCTTTCCCGATTGCTGGGTCTGCCCCCGAGTACTGTGTATTTGAGCATGCATGGTTAGGCTAGGTAGGGCCAAGGTCGAGCTATATCCAAACCAGCTTCGTTGGGCCATGATCGATAACAAAATTAGGTTGGCTCTAGACATGACGTGGCACCATAAACCACAGGTTAGACGTGGCCAAGTTACGCCCGCCGGCCGGTCAGTATCCGACCGGCAAGCCAACTTGTGTGCATGTATATCGCCATCAGCCCGAACTTGAGCTAGCTAGCCGACCCTTTGTTTCACCCACTTAATTTTTCTCCAGAGACATGCAGGCATTGTGCTGCATGCTTAGTTACTTAATCCGGCCCATGCATGTGCGCGTGCAGCAGGCCAGGACGGACGTCGGGTACCTTTCCACCGGACGCGCGCGGGCGGAATATGGATTCCTAGCTGGATACCCTCCTCTCTGTCGAGTCTCGCCTCGGCCGGTAGATGGACGGTTCAAGTCTGGTGTAGTTGGGGGTATCTCTCTTCCAAGACACTCTACGGTGACCTCATATCTGAAAGTCCCTCTCCTTCGGTCGCCTTCTCTCTCTCTCGCGCGCGCGCGCACACGCAGCAGCAGCAGTTGCGAGTGGTGTGGTGGAACGTCCTCACGAATCAGGTTGCCCCATCTCCACTCCACCCCCCAAACGCTTTTCGTTTCCTCTTTCCTTTTCTTTTTCCCCTCTTCTCTCTCTCTCTAGTCTCTATACCTCCGTTCCAAACACGAGCTCGAAGTTCGGTTGTAAGCTCGCTCTCTCTCTCTCTTTCCCTGGTGTGATGTAGACCTCTGCACCACCGCGCGTGCGGCGTGCCTGTATATATTCTGCAGTTAACAGCTTAAGGTATTGTCAAGTGATCGTACATCTCATTAATTACAAAGAAGAAAAACATACCTAGTTTACCAAGTGACTGGACGTAGCTAGCTTGCAAGTGGTGAACAGTAGTCTGCTTGGCTGGCCGGTACGTGTGAGTACGTACAGTAGCTGCACTGCCCACCAGTCGGAGAGGAGAATGTGGGTCGTGCCGCCTTTAAGCGCGGCCAAAGTACACGCACGCAGCTGCTTCTTTCTCTCGCTTCACATGCTGTTTCCGCAGCCATCGATCGGCGTGCATATGGCATGTACAATGGTATAGTAATCATTGTCTATATTAACTTTTCACGTATTCTCGTAGACAATCTTAAAACAATCCATACAATAGATACACGGCCATCGTCTTTTAAATTGTCTCTATAGAATACACAATCTTTTAATGCTTTTTTTGTTTCTTGTGCTATAGTCGGCTACAAGATTGCAGACATCATCTTTTTCTCTCTTCATTTACTTTCATCCACATCAGCAAAAATCTTACATGGCAATAACTATTGACGGCTAATGTAAACCCATTATACCTGCTCTAATGTGTTTGGTGGTACTAGTACTACGGCTGATCCGTCCTGGTAGATAAGTAGGTTTTCGTGGAACGCAAGCCTCGGCCGTGTTGGACTAGCTGTAGCAGCACTAGTCTTTTCAGACGTGTAAATACTAACCGTCGTCAACTACTCAACTTAACATATACTACCATATATGTCAGAGACGGAGCACGATCGGTGGATGTATACGCAGCAATTTGCACTAGTATATGGGGCCAGGCCCGGCGGCCGCGCGCGCGCGCAGAGAATCCGGCGCCTGGTTTCCGGCCGGCTCACGTATACGAATTGCATGCCCAGTCTCGAGGGCCAAGCAACCACCCATCATTCGGCCACATCCCCCTCATCCTCCTCTCCTCTTATGATTTGTTATCTGCGTGTTCGCACGCACATCCATAGTTAGGCATGCAGTAACCTTGTGTCCTGCTTGTGCTTCCATCGACCTCCTTTGTGTCCTGTACTGTCTAGCTACCTGGCCTCTCGAGTCTCGACCTCTCCCTAGCTAGCTGCTGATTTCTTCTTATTTTTATAGTTGTTGCCTAGAGGGCGAGCTCGCTCGTGGCGATCTTCTTGGGAAGCAACAACCAAAAGTTGGTCAGAATTCTATTCCTGATCTGTACCAGATAGAGAGAGAAACCAACAAGAAGCAGGGGTGGATTAGCTGCAAGTAGTACTTGCTTTTAACAGGGACAAGCTTCCTCCCTTTTTTCTCTTTGTTCTCTTCTCAGGCCGCTTTGTTCCCTCGCGGCGCTTGCCCTTCATCTTTCTTTAGCCATCTAGCCTCCCTCTCTTCTTTTACCTTGTCATTCCCCCCGGCCGGGCTCAGTCTCAATCTTGCCTCGTATGGGGGCGAGCTGCAAAGCGTAGGGGGGCAAGAAGAGGCTTTCTCTCGATCTCCTCCTCGTCTCGTACCCCCTTGGTAAAAAGAGGAGGCGGTGAGAGGAGAGAGAGGGCGCCGGGCGAGATCGGCCATGACATGGTGCAACAGCTTCAACGACGTGCGCGCCGTGGAGAACAACCTGGCCTCCGCCGCGGCCGTCGCCGCGGCCAAGAAGCAGCAGGCCTCCTCCCACGTCAACCTCATCAAGACGTGCCCCGCCTGCGGCCACCGCGCGCAGTATGAACAACAGGTGCGTATATATATCTACTCCCATGACCTCATCATGCATGTAGCTTTCGCTATCTTCGAACATGGCATGGCACAAACTGAATCAGTTGCAGGCTGCCGCGACCATACAGGATCTGCCGGGGCTGCCGGCCGGCGTGAAGTTCGACCCGACGGACCAGGAGCTGCTGGAGCACCTGGAAGGGAAGGCGAGGCCGGACACCCGCAAACTCCACCCCCTCATCGACGAGTTCATCCCCACCATCGAGGGCGAGAACGGCATCTGCTACACCCATCCGGAGAGGCTTCCAGGTATGATCAATTAATACTGCGCGTTTTGCATCTGCTGGCTACGAACATGCATGTTCATCGTACACATGTGGCTGTTAGTCGTTGCATGCATGGTTACATTACATCAAACAGCTAGCAAAAGCGTGAGTTTTCGAAAGATGCAGATTTGGACGACTCGAGAAAAAAAAGGGATCGGATTAATTCTGTTTTCAAAATTCCTTGTTTTGATACAAGATTTGAGTGTTAGCTAGTCGTTTTCAATTTGATGACCTTGCTTAATTAGTATATCAATCATGCGTAGCAATTTAGTATGCATTTATGCACACTAACGTTATATATTGCTCCACATAAAACTATATATAATGTTGTGTATTTTTTTCCTTGTCTGTTAATTTCTATGTATGGATACCAAACTATGCATCCGCGTATGCACTTGCATTTGTGCACGATTCCGTATAAATATTGATGAAGGTTGCCTTTGAAGTAATTGCTTCTCCTACTTGGCATAAGTTTATTGTGCATAGAAAACGAAAGATTGAGACAACACAATGCCATCAAAGGTCTACGTCATGCAGGATGCGCGCAACATCAGATGAAAGGAAGTATAAACTTTGAAAGGACTTGTGATATGAACTGGTTTTCTCCTTATCTTTTTTAGATCTAAGTATTTTTTTTAAACTGAATTTTCGTCCATAATAATCCATATATTTGTGTGTGTGTGTAGGGTAGTCCTTCTATATGTGCAATAATAATTGACGGATAATTCATGCAATTTATATGTAGGATCTTTTTTGCTTTTGAAAATGTAATATCTTTCCCCACAGGTCTGACTTCCACATGCAAGCAACAAAAACAAGACTAATGGGATCACATTTATTTTATTTTGCAGTTATTCTCTCGCAATCAATTTGTGATGGAAATATTGCACTGAAAGACAATATTTTACTTTATATTTTTACATAAATATTGCACAGTTTGTTAGAGTTCTAAGCTCATTTTATCTGTGTTGTTCAGGAAGGTCGTAAGATGATTGTTGCTTCCAGGGTTCTGATAACCGGCTAAAAAGAAAAACCGGGGGTGGCCGGTACAGCCGGTAACCGGAAAATTTCAGCCGATTTCGGCCGAAATTTTCCAAAAAAAATTTGAATTTTTCGGATTTTAAATTTTAAAAAATCAAATTTGAGCAAAATTCAACCAAATTCGGCCAAAATTCAATCACAACCGAAATTTCGGCGCGGTTACTGTTTCTACCGGGGGCAGTAGAACCGTAAAACCGGTTTTCGGCCGAAAACCGGCCGGTTATCAGAACCCTGGTTGCTTCACAGCTGTCATGTAAAGTAGCACATTGTTGCCGTTTGTTATGAACTTATGGCACAGCCAATACTTTTTAAAACGCGTTATGGAAATCACTTGTTTAAAAATCTAAGCAATTTGTTTTATAGGTAAAAATTACAAAATAATTTTAAACAATCTTAGTTCAGGGAACAGAGACAGTTGCCGAAGTCGATCCAAATTAAACACCACCTTTCAACTGGGTCGGCCTATTTGTTTTAGGTTCACTTCACGTCTAATGCTCAAAACATGATACGTGAGAAGATGACCGTGAAGTCATTTCGTGCATGCATGCATGTTAAGTATCGGAAGATGATCTCCAGCTTCGAAGATGATCTCCAGTCCCCCAGAAATGTACCACAAATAAAGTTTGATTGCCTTGTAAGTCTGTAACTCATTCGCGATACGGTTAATTTCTTGATTTCAGGGGTCGGCAAGGACGGCCTAATCCGGCACTTCTTCCACCGCCCGTCGAAGGCGTACACGACGGGGACGAGGAAGCGGCGGAAGGTGCACACCGACGAGCAAGGCGGCGAGACACGGTGGCACAAGACGGGCAAGACCCGGCCGGTGTTCGCCAACGGCAAGCTGAAGGGGTACAAGAAGATCCTGGTCCTCTACACCAACTACGGCAAGCAGCGCAAGCCGGAGAAGACCAACTGGGTGATGCACCAGTACCACCTGGGCTCCGATGAGGAGGAGAAGGACGGCGAGCTCGTCGTGTCCAAGGTGTTCTACCAGACGCAGCCAAGGCAGTGCGGCGGCTCGACGGCGAGCAAGGACGCCGTCCTCGTCATCGCGGGTAACAACAAGGGTAGTGCGGGTACTGCTGATCATCACCATCACGAGGGTGGCCATGGTGGTAACAACAACAGCATACTGAAGGAATCAGGCATCGTAGATTTTTACAGCCCGGCAGCACTAATCGGCTACAACCAGGCGGCTCCTAACAACAGGGCGGTTGCTTCTGCTCACTTGATGCCTAACTTTCAGGTGCACACAGGAGGGGCAGACTTTGGTCCCTGATCAAAGAAGAAATGCAAAGCCAACTAAAGCAAAGCAATTCTATTTGTTGACTGGGATATAGGTTAGAGGGAGGGAGAGAGACGCAGGCTGATAATGGCACTGGCAGGCGTGGCATAATTTACTACAGGTGAAAAGAGTTTACTAAACGGTACTACTGGACAATAAGAAGGGGGGAGGGTTGACCGGTTGAGTGAGTGGCTGCACAGATGTTGAAGCGTAGGGATCGATCGTTATTGTTACATTGTTCATTATTATACGTATACGTAACTTGACACGCTCAATTTTTTGTTTAATGATCTGTTGTTCCATAATAAGAACGGCGAAGTTTAATACTGTACATTAATCGCACTCAACTAAAGGACTTTTACATATTTGTTACGTTGTTCATGTGTAACTAGTCGTTTTGGACAGGTGTATACATGCGCTTGGATGGCCAAATACACGAGCCGGCCCATTAAACAGCCAGTCCTTTTGTATCGCAACGAGCTAGTGTTCGATAAAAAAAGGGAGGTTCAATTATTTGCCATTATACTTTCAGTGGTAATTTAGGATTTATTATTATTGTGTGTATGATATGTTGGTTCGGGATCCAGATGTCACACACACATACAGTGGTAAATTCTAAAATGCACTCCATTGCAGTGGCAAATACTTAATTTTCTCATAAAAAGGGCGACTAGTGAGCTGAATAAGAGCACCTATCTTTTTTGTCGTCATCGGTATTTAATTTTTTTCTTTACTTAGTAGCTACGAAAGCTATGACGATCAAAACACAAGAACACAATGGAAGTCTAGCGTTGAATCTAGAAAACCCCGATGACAAAGCCTCTCGGCTGGTCTGACTGCCAAAGCCTGGCCAGTCTGACAGCCGATTGCAGGGACAATAACCTAAAGTGATCTTAAACCAACCTAACTTTTGATTCCAAGATTCAAACCTCCCTGAGATTTTAAACATAGATCATCGAGAAGGTCAGGAACCTATTATGATCGACGATTGGGATGATCAAAGCTAAGGTTCTATAAATTTCTTGATCGAGGTCAAGAAAGCATGAAAACCGGGGAAATCAAACTTTGATCGAAAAGTTTGCTCATGGGTGGAAGATGGTTAAGATGACCTTAGATCAATTTTTACAAGTCCTAGCAAGTTAGATCACAACAAAAGACCTAATAAAAACCCAAGGAACACAAAAATCTCAAAGGCTCCAGAGAGAGAGAGAGAGAGAGAGAGAGAGAGTAAAAACAAGATAGAACTCATCTTGGGGCAAACTTGTTTGTATTGATTTAAGGGATTGCTAGTTTATATCCACTTTAACATGGAGGACAAAAGTTCAACACTTGAGCATTCAATCAATCCATCTCTCGCAAACCCTAGCCTCCACTATCTCCCCACTTTCCCTAAATTACAAATTAGGGTTTCCTAGGATTGAGTTCATATGTGCAATCCTGCATTCTCAGATTGAGAATATTCAATGTTGATGGAAGCTTTCAACAATGGCCCAAGTTGATAAGACTCAAGTTGACGTTTTCCTCAATGGCGATGGCTTTCATTTCCTACTCCTCGGTGTTGATGGCAACCAAGAGATGGATTGCATTCTCAGATTGAGAATATTCAATGTCAACCGGTCTCATATGTTTGAGCATCTTGTTGAAGTGAGTAAACACGTCATCGATGCTCTCTCCAGGAAGCATCTCGAATTTGTTATACTCTCGATTGAGACTTTTTGGTGTACTTGATTGATTTGGGTAGAACCCTCATAATAGGTCTCAAGAGTGTGCCAAATCTTGTGCACGGCCTCGGGGTGACATATCATGTCATACTCCTGTCTACCAAGCTCGGCATATAGGAGGTTTTTGCCTTATAGTTGTTAGCCACAGTGGCTACTGAAGCCGACGTAGCAACCTCGGACAGAACGAGAGGATTTCGAACAACCTACCATATGGCTTGGCCTTCACTCTGAAGGTAGACATGTATACGGTTCTTCCAATAGGCATAGTCAAGCCCACTAAAGACATACAGCCTTGTGGAGTACTTTTCAGTCGCCATGTTTAATGAGTAGTTATTAATCGGGCTCTGATGCCACTTGTTAGACCGAAAAGGGCCAATAGAGGGGGTGAATAGGAGCACCTATCTTTTTCACCACCACTGGTATTCAACTTCTTCTTCACTCTTGTTGGACCAGAACGACGATTAGGTGGGGGGTGAATAGGAGCACTACTATCTTTCGACCCTGACGGTATTCAACTTCTCCTTCACCTCATTAGCTATGAAAGCTATGAAGATCAGAAACACAAGTACAACGGAAGTCTTGCTTTGAACCCGACAAACCCCGGAGAGACAAAGACCAAAAACACCAAAACCTCATTGAGGCCGGTCTGACCGCCATTGCTGGCCGGTTTGACCGAAGCCCTAGCAGTTTGACCTCCGCTAATGGCTGGTCTCACCAAAGCCCTGGTGGTTTGACCGCCCGAGGTGCAGGTCTGACTACTGATGCCCTGACAACAGCCTGCGAAGATCATAAAAACATCTAACTTCCAACTCGGTGATCCAAATCCCCTAAAATTTCAATCATAGATCATAAAAACATCTAACTTCCAACTCGGTGATCCAAATCCCCTAAAATTTCAATCATAAAAACATCTTGCTTGGATTGATTTGAGAAGATTGTGGGCTTAGAGCCACTCCACCATGAAGGACTGTGGATATCATGGGGATATGTGCATGATCTTAGGATGATGATACAATTGGCAATGGCTTTTGTGGTTTATCAAATCATGCGTTTTAAAAAGTTTCAAAGGTCGTCAGTCAGTCCTTTGGCGGTCTGACCGCCACTTTATGGTCGACCGCCTTGCCTCGGTTTGTTTTTCAGGCTTGGTAGCTGACGGTTTGACCGGCCTTGGTGGCGGTCTGACCGGCTACCCCTGAGCGGTCAGACCAGCCCTTAAGGTGACCTTGGATTTTTGAGCTGGGCCAAAAATAGAGGGTGTAGGCAAGTGAGAGGGTTCTTCTGCACTTGGTCTCATATTTTTTGGAGCTTCCAGTGAAAAGTTCTATTCATTTGAAATTTCCAGAGAGCTCTCAGGTTTCCAGGTTGGAAAATTGGCTAAGTCCCAAATGGGCGGTTAGACCGGCCTTTTGTTTGCGGTCAGACCAGCCAGTGGGCGGTCAGACCGACCAAGGGTGGCGGTCTGACCGGTTTTGACTTGTTTTGCTCGTTAGTGTGGCACGATGTGTGTTCATTAGGACAAGTTCATGAATCTCATTGCATATGTGTTGCATATTGCATGTTTTGGCTAACGTGGGTCAAGTTGTGAAGAACTTGTTCCCGAAATCGATTTCTTTGTCTATTGATGTGCAGGACGCTTGCTGGTCAACGACGGTCAATGGCGAGGATGATCGGGACTAAGCTAGGAGAGCTGAGGTCCAGAACGATCGAGGATGTCAGGTGAGGTCAGGAGACTCAAGCATGGCGCAGAATGCACAAGCATGAACGAACGGGCAGTTCGGTGCGACGGGTTGGATCAAGCGTTGCGGGGGTCGGTGCAAGTGCCATGGTGGTTTCGGCGGGAGCCGGACGGGAGAGACTTGCTGACACAATGAGAGCCGTTGATCAACCTACATGTGGCGAAGCAGGCGAGTGCTTCACCAAGATTGGACTTGGTCTTCGGAAAAAGATCAAGAAGGGGTATTTTGGTAATTTCACCAAATACCGCCTTTGTGACCTTGGACTAAACCGCGGCGCAAGACGGTGTGTGGAGAAGCAGTTTAGGTCAAGAGAAGATAAAGACGACGCTTTAAGATGCGTGCGTGTGTCCCGTTTGTGTTGGGCCTTAACGGGAGCCCATTAGGGTTAACTCTTCTAGAAGCTAAGCCTCACTATAAATAGGAGGGGGTGCTGTCAAACAGCCCTCAAGTACTTCATTTGTAAAACCCTAGTTTGTCTTAAGGCTTAGAGAGGAAAGGAGAGGCTTAGGGTTTTAGAGAGTTGAATTGATTTGAGTGCTCATGTTGTGAGCTTTGTCCTCCTTGAGGGAGTGGCTGTAAACTAGTAACAACCACGAATCAATCTATGCAAGATTGCACAAAGATGAGTTCCTATTTGTTCTTGCTCTCTATTTCTTGATTTTGGGGCTTTCTTTGATCCGCGAGTTTTTACTTGGTTTCTTGCCGTGATCTAACTTGCTGTGACATGTGGGAACCCATCTAGAATCATCTTGATCATCAATCACCCACGAGCAAGTCTCTAGATCATATTTCATATTTGGCTCGGTTTTTTAACCTCCTTCGTTCAAACTGAAAAAGATAGGAACTTTGGCATGGATCTCTATAATCTTTGATTGGAATATGTTCCTAATATCTTAGAGAAGATGTGTCTCAAATTTCGTGGAGTTTGGCCTTACGGATCAAAAGTTAGACCAATTTTTTTTTGGTTTTCGGGCTGATTGTGCTGTTCATCATGCTTGAGGTCTGACCGCACCTTTGCCTGAGGTTAGTCCGGCCTGAGAGGTTAGTCCGGCCTGAGAGGTCAGTCCACACTTTTGCCTTAGGTCAGTCCGTCCCTCTGGTTTAGGTTTTGGTTTTTGGTCTTTTGCTTGGGGTTTTGATTTGGGTTCAACACAAGTCCTCTGCAGTACTTGTATATTGATATTCATAGCTTCCATAGCTAATGGAGTGATATAGATATTGAATCTAATCAAGGTGAAAATAGCGAAAGCGTCTATTCACCCCCCTGGTCGCCTTTTCGGTCCTACAAGTGGTATCAGAGCACGGTTAGCTCTTCTCATAGATCTTAACCGGTTTGAGGAGCCATGGCGTCTGACAAATATTCCACCAAACCACCTGTGTTTGATGGAGTCGATTTTGCTTACTGGAAGGCTCGCATGCATGCCTACATCGAGGCTCAAGGGCACGTAATTTGGCTTAAAGTAAAAAATCACTATGTTGTGCCAGCCAATGACGATGTGATCACTCTAGATGTTGAGGCTAATAGCAAGGCTCGAAACTTTCTGATTCAAGGCCTTAGTCGATCTGAGTTTGAGCGCGTTGCTCATTTGAGGTCTGCTCATGAGATCTGGAAGACTTTCTGTGACTACCACGAGGGCTCTACTGCGATCAAGGAAGTGAGACAGAACCAACTCAAGAAAGAATACTCAAAGATCGAGCAAAGGCCTGGTGAATCTTTACTGAATCTGAGAATGCACGTTAGCTCTTGGGTGCTCTTGATGTGAAGGTCTGGGGGATGAAGATCACTTCCATCAATGACAACACTGTCATGAGTGAGCTTACCATGGATAAGCTCTACTCGAGGTTGAAGACGCATGAGATAGACTTCATCTCGCGTCTTCCCAAGATAGAGTCGATGGCATTAGTGGTCGACCCATCTAAGGGTAGCTCTTCTAATTCTTTGAATTTTGGCTCATCTGGTTTTTCATTATCCGCTTTGCACTCTTTGAGCGATGAGCAGCTAGAGAAGCTATCTGAGGATGATTTAGCCCTCCTATCCACAAAATTCTCTAGAGTTTACAACAAGATGAGGAACAGAAGGAGATGTGGACCTGTCACTTGTTTTGAGTGTGGTGAGCCAAACCACATTCGGTCCAAGTGCCCCAAGCTGAAGGGCAAGGTGGAGAAGGACTCTCGGAGGCGTCCTCAAGCTAAGGATGCGAAAGTCAAGAAGCCCAACTATCGCAAGTTCGTCAGCCGAGTCCTTGCCGCTCTTGAGAGTGTTGATATGAGCGATGTAGACTCGGGGACAGAGGACGACGACGATGATTCTCATGGCAAGAAGAAGGCTCAGGATTTCACTGGCATGTGGTTCATGGCCAAGGATTTGCACGACGTCAACTCCTCCAACGACGACGACCCTTTCGGTGATCCCGATGAGGTATGTCCCTCACTCAATGACATGAAACATGCTTTGGTCGTTGCTGAACAAAAACTGAAGAAGCAAGCTAAAATGATTAAGAAACAGGACACCATGATTGATAGCTTGAACCGAGAAGTTGTTAGGCTCAAATTCATTAATCCTGTTGATGTTTGTGATTCTTGCTCTAGCTTGCGTAATGAATTGACCAATCTGAAATCTACCCATTCCTCTGTTGCGAATCAACTTAAAGATGCTCTTAATGAACTAGAATCTCTCAAGTCTAGTCCTGCTTGCATGAATGCTATTGCTTTAGACGTGACTGTTGTAGATGCTATTCCTTTACCTTGCTCAAATTGTGCCTTGCTTGAATTAAAATTGAATAGCGCTACAAAAGAATTACTGAAATTTGATGCTAGTCACACTTGCTCTCATTGTAAGGATAATAAGATTAAAATGAAAGAAATGACTGAAATGGTTCTTCATTCTAAATCTGCATCATGTGAAAATTGCCTTAAACTCACAATGGAGAATGAATCTCTAAACAAGACTCTAGAGGAGAAAGCTACAATTGAACAATCCATGTCCATGACTACATCCAAAAAAGTTATTGATTCTGCTTCTTGTGCTTTTTGTACTGAAGTCGGGACAAATTTAGATGAGATACAAGAGGTGTTTAGAGTCAAATTCAAAGAGCAAGTGAGTAGGATTGAGAATACTTCTTGTGTGTCTTGTGAGGCTTTAAGGGTTGAGGTAGCTCTTGTTAAAGAAAAGCTTGCTAGGAAAATCAAGTCAAATAGGTGTGTCACCTGCAAGGACCTAGCCAAAGAAAATGATTACCTCAAAAAGACCCTTGAGAGATTTTCTAGTGGGAAGAAGAACCTCAACATGATCCTCGACCAATCTAAGGTGAGTGTGAAGAAAAGTGGCCTAGGATTTAATTCTCTAGAGCATTCCAAGAACCATCCACCTAAGGTTATGAGAGCTATTAAGAGTGGTATGCTTGAGGTAGAACCTTCTGAGCCATCTAAAGTAGTTTTTAGATCTGCAGGTTTTGCCCAAACCCCTTCTAGCAAGACAGGCGCTTCTACTTCGTCATGTCAGACTCTTCCTTTGCCACCTTCTGCACTGATAGGGGAATTGAGCATCAGTTCTCTTCACCTAGAGTTCCTCAGCAGAATGGTGTTGTAGAGAGGAAGAACAGGACCCTTATAAAGATGGCCAGGACCATGCTAGATGAGCATAGTACACCTAGGAGGTTTTGGGCTGAGGCGATCTCTACTGCTTGTTATGTGTCAAATAGGGTTTTCTTGAGATCTGTGATTGGCAAGACTTCTTTTGAGCTTAGATTTGGTCATAGGCCTAAAGTCTCTCATTTCAAGATTTTTGGTTGCAAATGCTTCATTCTTAAACATGGCAACCTGGATAAATTTGAATCAAGATATTCTGATGCATATTTCTTGGATATCCTGCTCATTCTTGTGGTTATCGTGTATTTAATTTGGACACTAACAAAATTGTTGAGACTTGCGAAGTCACTTTTGATGAGGCTAGTCCTGGTACTAGACCCGATGATGCAGGTACACAGGTTTTTGAGAGCATCTTCATCGATGACGCCTCTGAGGATGAGGACCCAATCCATCCTCCAGTCACTTCTGAGATGGTTAGAGAGTCTGCTTCTACTTCTCCAGTTTTAGCTGAGCAGCCTCCTCCTACCTTCACCGACGATGTGAGTGGCTCTGCTCCTACCTCCACAGCTCATGAGGTAGAGGCCACTTCTGCACCAAGACCTCCTCTTCACATTCAGCGACAGCATCCATCTGAGCAGATGATTGGGGATCTTCATGAGCGAGTCACTCGCTCCAGGTTTATTTCTCCAGATTTTCATGCACATTCTGCTTTTGTCGCGTCTTTTGAACCCCGAGATGTCACTCATGCTTTATCTAATTCCTCTTGGGTCAATGCCATGCATGAAGAGGTTGAAAATTTTGAAAGAAACAAAGTCTGTACCTTAGTTGAACCTCCACCTAATCATATTGTAATTGGAACAAAATGGGTTTTCAAAAATAAGCAAAGTGAGGATGGGTTGTTAGTTCGCAATAAGGCTAGGCTTGTAGCTCAAGGTTATTCCCAGGTAGAAGGCTTAGACTTTGAAGAGACCTTTGCTCTTGTAGCTAGATTAGAAGTCATTCGCATTTTGCTAGCATTCGCGGCATCTAAGGGCTTTAAGCTTTATCAAATGGATGTCAATAGTGCTTTCCTTAATGGCTTCATAGAAGAAGAGGTCTTTGTCAAGCAACCTCTTGGTTTTGAAAATCCCAAATTCCCAAACCATGTGTTTAAGCTCTCCAAAACCTTGTGTGGTTTGAAGCAAGCCCCTAGAGCTTGGTATGATAGGCTTAAGAGTTTCTTGCTTAAAAACAATTTCAAAATGGGAATGGTTGATAAAACCTTGTTCACTCTCAGGCATGGCAGTGACTTTTTATTGGTTCAGATTTATATGGATGACATTATATTCGGTGGTTCTTCTCATGCTTTGGTCTCCAGATTTTTAAATTCTATGAGCAGGGAATTCGAGATGAGCATGATGGACTAACCGACTTTCTTCCTTGGTCTTCAAGTCAAGCAACCAAAGAAAGCACCTTCATTCATCAAAGCAAGTATACAAAGGATCTTCTTCAGTGCTTCAATATGGGAAGCAGTAGGCCAATGCCTACTCCCATTGCCACATCCACCGTGCTGGACCCTGATGAGGATGGAGAGCCCATGGACCAGAAAGAGTACCGCAGCATGATTGGCTCTCTTCTCTACCTCACAGCACAAGGCCGTACATACAATTATTTGTGTGTCTCAGGCGCCGATTTCGAGCTTCCCTCGTGCCTCTCATCGTCAAGTAGTGCGTCGCATTTTCAGGTACCTCCAGGACACTCTTGATTTTGGACTTTGGTATTCTTCTAATTCTACTCTTTCTATTCGGGTTTTTTCTGATGCTGATTTTGTAGGGTGTAGAGTGGATAGGAAGAGTACTTCTGGCACTTGTCATTTCCTGGGCACATCTCTTATCTCTTGGTCATCTAGGAAACAGTCCTCTGTTGCACAATCCACTGCCAAGGCCGAGTATGTAGCTACAGCCAGTAGTTGCTCTCAGGTTCTTTGGATCTTGTCTACTCTGCGGGACTATGGGTTATCTTTGGGTAGTGTTCCTCTTTTCTGTGACAACACTTCTGCCATTAACATTACCAAAAACCTAGTGCAACACTCGCGGACCAAGCACATTGACATTCAATATCATTTCCTTAGAGACTATATAGAGAAGGGTGATGTTGTGCTTCACTTTGTAGAGTCTGAGCAGCAGGTTACTGATATTTTCACTAAGGCTCTTGATTCTTCTCGTTTTGCTTCTTTGCGGGGAGATGGTTTTACGATCAGTAGATGGTCGTAGAAAGATGGTCGAAGGAAAGACTCTTCGACTAGTGTTTCTTTTGACTAGAAGTTTACTTGGTCAAGAAGTTGTGAAATAATCTTGCGACCTATAAGGTGGTCGTAAGGAAATCTTTCGAGCACCGAGTAGTCGTAGTACCATGGTTGGAAGCAAAAACTTTCCAATCGTTGTTGTATTTGACCAGAAAAAGACTTGGTCAAGAAGGTAATTTCGCTTGAGGTGTAAAGACTGACCTGATTTTCTCGAGCAAACAAATTTAAGAATCCCAATCGACTCCCTTATTTCTGTCTGTTGGAGCGGTTCCCGAAGCAGTGCCAACCGTTGGGTAGCCATGTCTTTTTAACTTCAGGCGTGCGGTTATAAATATTCACCGCGGGTGAGGATAAGGTCTTTTACCTTCCCCCAAATTGCTCTCACTGTTCAAGCTTACGAGTTCTCCGCCGTCGACCAAATCGAGCCTTCTTCCCTAATCTTTCCAAATCCAAACCTTCAGTTTTTGGGAGAAATGGCCGGAGCCGCTTCCCAGTGGGCCGAATCGGAGATGGATGCGGCCAAAATCAGAGCTGTAGTAGACTCCGAGAAGATCCCGAAGGAGGAATTTGTGAAGTGGATTGAGGCCGCTTGGCAGCATTGGCCGTCGGGGGAGATTGAGCAAATCCCCGTTTTCCAAGCATTTTGTGAATGTGGTCTTCGATTGCCCGCTCATCCTTTTCTCACATTGGTACTCGAATACTTCCAGGTGGAGTTGGTGAATCTCGTTCCCAACTCTATCACACTGTTGGGGGTGTTCGTGTATATGTGTGAGGCTTACCTGGTGATTCCTACCGATCCGAGTTGTTCGGTACTACTACTAATGACTCGACTAGTCGGAATCGCCAGAGTTGCAAATCAAGCTCCACGATGGAAAGTCGAGGAGTATATTCAGATGTTTACCCAGTCGTCGTGGCTGGGGTGGAAGAAGAGGTGGTTCTATTGGGAGATAACCAATAAGGACAGCCTCTCCTTCATCGGGAAGCCGGCCGAGAATGTTTCTGCTTGGGACTCGACTCGCAAGGATCTTGGTCGGATTGCCCCCTTCATCCAAGCTATTGCAGACTTGAAGAAAGAGGGGCTTACCGGATGGCATGTGGTGAAGGATTTCATCACGCGCCGTATTAGCCCTCTGAAGAAGAGGGCTTATCCAATGTGGAGGTACTCTGGGTCGAAAGACCCGACCAGGGACTACGAGGAGGGTAAGTAAACTTCAAATTTAGCTTTCTTTCTGTTATTTTTGAAATTGGCTTATTGAAGGTTCTCTTATCCCTACAAACCTCTCGCAAGAGGAGATTGACGCTCGGGTCAAACTCATCTGTGAGAAGCCCCTAGCTCATGTGGTGGCGCCTCTAATCTTGACTGACCTGTCCCCAGATGACAAGGTGGAGCACCTAAAGGTAATCGAGAGTTAATTTTATCTTTAGGACTATGTAGTCATAGAAAAACTTATGATTGGGTACTGATCGTAGGGAGGCTTACGATCAGGTTCTGGTCGTAGAAAAACTTACGACCAGGCGGTTGTCGTAGAAAAGCTTGCGACATGATGATGGTCGTAGAAGAACTTACGACTACTTTATAATATCTCTCTTTCTGATTTCTGCAGAAAGTAGGCATGGAGAATCGTCGGACGACTTAAGAGGTCAAATTGATGGTCGCATGCAATGCAAGAGAGAGCGACTTGTTTCTCCCCCCACCAAGAGGTGTCGGCTCGTTAAAGCCGTCCTTATCAACTGCCTGCGCGAGCCTCCTCCTCCTAGTCAAGGAGGAGCTGGCGTTACCGAATCAAAGGAGGATGAATATGCTAACTTCGCCTCTGAGCTCTTCAAGCCGTCTTCCATTGTGGGATCTTCTGCTCTCAGACCTCGTGCTCGTGTCCCTCACCCCAAAAATATTCCCGATGGAGGGGATGTTTTCGATGACGCGTGTCGGTGGGACCGAGTGCGAGAGATTGATGAATTAAGGAATCCCACGATGGTAGTGTCTTCGTTTGCACGAAGGGCAATGAATGTAAGTACCTGTTGTGTGATATTTGCACTCATATCTTTTCCCGCTTCTAACTGTCTTTCTTTTTGCAGAGAGCATTGGAGCAAATTGTTACTGTTGTTGAATACAACAGACATCTTGTCCAATTGCGATAGGAAAAAGCAGAACTCTGCGAGCAAGCAGAGAAGTGGTAAGTAACTACTTTTCGTAGCCTTTTATGTTTCGACCACTTACACAGTACTTGCGGGGTTTGTCGTAGAAGATCTTACGACTAGGTACTGGTCTTAGAAGATCTTACGACCAGTGTATTGTCGTAGAAAGACTTACGACTAGAGTATTGTCGTAGAAAGACTTACGACAAAGAACTGGTCGTAGAAGAACTTACGACCAGGTTCTATGTTGACGTCTACCCTTTCCCCTTATAGGTTCAAGAGTGACGAGAAGACCTTACCTGATTCTCTCGACTATGAGAAAGCCGAGACAAAAAAAAGCTAAGGGAGGAGATTGAAGACCTCCAGAAGAAGCTTCAGGAGGCAAACTCTTCAAACCAAAAGTTTCAGTGACAACTAAGCGATAAGTGTTGAACTTAAGACCGCCTTCAACCTTCTTTTCATTCTCTGAATCTTATTTCCTTTCAGAAAAAGACTAAGAGGTCCAGACGTGGGAGCAGCGCTACCTCAAGGACACCGCCGCTCACGCTAATGAAGTCAAGAAGTAAGATTCTCAACTAGTTGGTAAACAGATGTTTACCTGCGATTGGTTGTGTTTTCCTCTCAAGGTCATTTTATCTTACTGGTCTTATTCTTTTCTGAACAAGTAGTACAAATAAAATGACTCCACGAGGCTTCGACTCGCAATCAGGAGGAAATGAAGGCTTTGAAGATTAATCTTCAAGACAACGTTTCACTTCTGAACAATGTACTCGGTGGGCTTCATGCTGAGAGGATTACTCCTCGTGATGACACACTGCCTGCCCACTCGAGTGCCATTGGCGAACAAGTCGGAACTTTGCAAGAGTTGGTGACTACCCTGAAGGCTAACCAATTCGATTCGATAAAGGATGCGATCGAAGAGGGAATAAGATTTGTCCTGGAAAAACTTAAAGCCCATGATCCCAACCTTAATCTGCAACCTATCATAGACGACTTCGTCTGCCCTGAAACAGAGGCAGAGCAGTTAATGAAAACAATGTCACGATCACGAGGCAACACGGAGGGTATGCAAATAAGATCTCCTTCGCCAGAGCGATGCTGTACTGAGTCCCGAGTCCCGTGAAAGACAAATTTTGTTGATGTTGATATATATATATATATATATATATATATATATATATATATATATATATATATATATATATATATAGAAAAATACTATCTACTCTCGTGTAGTTACTCCCTCTCCATCCACCTTTTAATCCTTGATGAGATCTGTGTGCCTTTCTGAGTTTAATGGGTCTAAAAATCAAGGAAAGGAGAGAGACCCGATCCAATACAGCGTTCGTCATCCATCCTTTAATCCTGGCTAACAAATTCCTCAATTTCCGGGATTTTGTATATCTCGGCATTCTCAGCATTGGTCTATCTCGGAAGCCTCCCGGTAATTTGATACTTTCCTGTTCAACGTCCTCGTCTCGCCATTCTCCTGGCAATTGCAATCAAGTATGTGGTATGTAAAAAAATATCAATCAAGTATGTGGTCTTTAACCATTGCAATTTGAGTAGCAACTGGAACATGAAATACGTGTGAGTATCAAAGGCGTTTTTTTCATCAGTAGGTATAAAAACATACTAGCAAATAAAAAAAGGAGTATGTAACCATTGCAATTTGATCGTGGTACGAGAAAAATTATCGCAAATAAAAAATCAAACTATTATTACTAGCAACTATCTAATTTTAAATTTGATCGTGGTATGAAGAAAAGCTACTAGCAAATAAAAATAATATCAATCGAACATGAAATACATGTGAGTATCAAAGCTGGTTTTTTAATCGAGTATGTAGAAAAACATACTAGCAAGTAAACTACTAGTAAATAAACGGAAATAAAAAATGAGTATGTAACCACTACAATTTGATCAGTGGTATGTAGAAAACTATTAACCAATCAACTATCGCTGATCAGTGGAAATAAAAAAGGAGTATGTAACCAATACAATTTGATCGGTGGTATGTAGAATAACCAATAAGCTATCGCTGACTCGAGATAACTTCAAGGACTAACTAACTTGAACTATACGGGGAGCGGTTACAAAATCAAACGCCAATAACATAGTATCCGGAGTTGGATTTAATCCGATTTTCTTTTGCATGGCATTAAATTACGTAGTATATTTGCAGGTTGTGAGGAACTATTAAGGAGTGGTATCCGAACCAATAATCCAATCAAGTATGTGGTATCCAAGATGATGGACGATAGATACAATGGGAGTAACTACACTTGGGAGTAGCAAATAGGCTTCCTATATATATATATATATATCCTTCCTTTTTCCCGAAAATCATCTTGTCGAGTAGTTAGTAACTCATAAGATAAGGAATGGAAAAAGAGCAAGACTAAGAATTAAAGTCAAGTTAATAACTTTATCCTAGCCCCGACTATTTGCTTGGTTTATTTAGATAAACCGAGTAAATAGTGTTTAAATGGGTTTTCTTAAAAGAGAGAGGTTTAGTGTCGGACCGGAGCGAAAGATCCTAACCCTCTCAGGTTCATATACCACCCAGATTTCCTGTACACAGCTATGTAAATGATAACATAAACATATCTCGCATTGCATTAATAGTAAATCAGAGTTTATTACAAAAGAGGCTTACAAGCCAACAATAAAGAACACAATGAAGACGAAGAAAGTGTAGTAGAGTCCAGCTTAATCCGCCATAGGCAATCGACCAGTAGCGGCCTAGTCGTCGAGATCCACACCGATGGTGAAGTTCTTCTCCTCTGAAATTTGTTTGCACAAGGCAAGTATGAGCACAACCACCGTGCTCGCAAGTTACACCTGGCCAAATAACAGTAATGACATGCATACATATGGTAAACAAGGGATATTGGCAGGGTTTATTTGCATAAAGCAAAGATTTTTAAGTTTAAATAACCATATTAATTTCCAAGGCCATCTTTATACTATATCTAAAATCAGAATTTAAACAACAATTTTATAGTATGGATAACCTCCATATTTGAATGGTGAAGGATACCTCCTATCACAATGGCTAACCGCTCAAATTTTCCCCAGTGACTAACCATCCCGAAAACATCTCATGAAATCACTTTTAAAAACCAAAAACAAGTCTAACTCAGAGTGGCTTTGCTAGCATGTCCATGATCATGACGCTGCTATTCAATAGTTTTACACTCGCAGAGGTTGTACACTTTACCCACATGACATGATTCCTCTAGTTTGTTCTAAGATCCATCAATGCCACCTCTCACCGCCTAAGGTAAGAGGTCTAGAGTTCATGACAAGGCCTTTACAATGCATCATCCCACTGCAGTCCAGCCTCGCTAAGGTTTCGCCCCCTTTGGACTAATCGTCCGCAGGTTCAGGGCCCCCTCTTGTGCCAAGTGGAAATAAAATAGTCATGAAAGACAGTGCCATGAAAGACCACCCACGCATGCATGTGATAAATCTGCGATGGAACTCCACAAATTAATCACCAGATCCCACGCCCATTCTCGAGACATATGGTTGTACGGTGAGGCATAGCCCATTATAGGCATAGCAAAGGAACGCCAAAGGCCGGTCCTTAATTGACTTGGGCGTCTTTTAAATCAAACCCTAGGCTTTAATCCTAACCAGATTAGACCCGTGCATAAACCTGCACCCACCATTCATCCGTTTCGCCCAAGTCCAAACCATTTTTGATTTTATTTTCAAAAACCACCTTTATAAACTCTCTATGGTAAAACAATACCATAGATTTCATTTTAAACAAATTTGTAATGGTTTGGCTAAATCCTCCCAAAATCAAAATCATAGTCTAAGCATTTGCTAAGCATTTCCAAATAATTTATCTATGGTGACAAAGGAATGACATTTCAATATTCAAAATTGACCATACAATAACAATTGGAATAACTAAGCATTTAAACAGGGTATTAAAATAATTGACTAAAAATATGCATGCAATAATAATTTCAAAAACTGAATTAAATAACTTTAAAATACTAGGGGCAATATGGTCAAGGGTGTAACTTGCCTTGCTTGATTAAACGATGTTCTCAAACGGCGTCGAAATCCGGTCGTCCGAAGTCGTCGAAATCTATACGCGTAAACGATCCGAATTCAAATAATATTCAAATAAAATCCAAATAAAATTCAAAAATTATAAAATAAATAATTCTAGGAAGGTTTCGACTTTTTATGAATTTAGGAAGTTGAATGGAAGGAATCGGAGTTCGTATGATGGAGAAACGAAATTCTAAGGTTGAAAATCACATGAATGATATAATTCCGAAAACTCACTATTAACAGAATTGTGGTTTCGATTGATTGGGAACAAGGAAAGAGTTTTAGGATCAAGGCGATGAAGACGACGAGAACACGCCGAGGCGAACTCAACGTGTTGACGGCCGACGAGATGACCTTCGATGGTGACGCAATCCGGCTGCAGAAGACCTTCAACGGGCGAACATCGGCTGCTCCGAGCAAACGAGAGGATTTAGTGAGTGAGGTTGACGGAGATTTGGAGATGGAACCGCTGGAACATAACGCCACCTCGGTTGTCGTGGAATGCGCAAGGTCGGGTTGTCGGGCAATGACGCCAAGAAAATGAACCGAATAATTAACAGAAATTAAATAAAATCTAAAAATTATGAAATAAATAATAAAAACAGAGATGAATTTAGATGAATTTAGCGAAGAAATCAACGGATTTGGAGCTTTCATGTGGGAGAACGAAATTTTGGAATGAATAAAAGGGACATGTACAAAGTGTAGTGCATGACTAGATAATTTACTCTACTGTTCATCTTCCCCAACGAACAGAATGCCACAAATGTGGCCGGCGGTTTGAAACTAGTGTCGATGGTGCTCCGGTGACGGCACCGGCGAGGGAAAGAGAGCATCACGAAGAGTGCGACATCGCGATGCCGGTGGTGGATACGGTGGTCGAGCTAGCTCGATGGCGACTTAATTCGCAAAAGAAGAAGCTTCGCCTATGGTTTAGATGGCGGCGTTGTCGGCGAAAGACGCCGCTCCGACGACCGGCAAGGGTGGAATGGATAGAGGAGGACGTGGATGCCGGTGCTCACCTCGGTTATGGACGGTACGATGGCCGGAGGCGAGACGACGATTTACGCCGCTTGGCTTGGCTCGAGGCGACGGTGTTCCAGCCGATGCTTCGGCGACGAGAGGTGAGCACGGCGAGGACTTGGTGCCGCGATGTCGATAAAGGCGGTCGGAATCGCTAGGAGTCGCCGACGGCGGCGCTAGAGGCAACAAGGCTTTTGCGGCGATCGGCGGCGATTTTTGAAATCCGCGAACGAGAAGGAGAGGAGGAGGGGTTGAGGGTTTTGATGCGGGGTGAAAGGGCTCACCGTGTTTCTTTTTATAGGGCGCGGAGTGGCCGGGAGGAGATCGTGGGCACGCGGCGATCGTGGCGGCTATGGCGCGTTCCAATGAACGGGCGCACGATGAGGAGGGAGGGACCGGTTTTGGGGAGGTGGCGAGTGACGGTTTTACCGCACACGCCTCCCCGAGAAAATGGGGAAGGAGAGGGCGGTTGTGGAGCTCCCTGACGTGCAACCATGGTGGCCTGGCTCGGTTTGAAGAAAGAAAATAGGAATGGTGCGTTCGGGAAGAAGCTTGTCGGTGTTTTAGAACCGAACTTACGTAAAGATTGTTTGATTCGGGGGGTCTCCTAGAATGGAATCACGTAGAGAGATTGACACGGGGATTTTTATACAGGTTCAGGCCTTCTCCGGAGAGAATAACAACCCTACTCCTGTGTGTGTATGGTATTGAGTGTATTCTGAACAATCAGGGGAAAAACTAAGACTATTACAGATAGTGCTTGTATTCCTGATGGCCCGATTGATCCTCCTCCTTCCTTTCTCTGATTGCCACCTTTTATAGTACGTGAAGGAGCGGCAGTTACTCCAGATAAAGCGGCGCCATCACCTCCCCGAATCGGCGACGCTGGTAATAATCACCGTATTAACTCCTCCACGCCGCCAACACTATATACCGTAGATAATGGAGTATTACGTGTCATTACTCTGAGAATAACAACAGATGATGATCTGTTTGAATCCTTAATCAATAAGACCCACTTGTCTCAGAGGTTTATTTGATCATAAGGTGGTCAGAGCGACCTAGTCGAGGAGCCACGATTATGAGGTAGTCGTGAGCAAGACTTATTTACTATGGGATAGTCGTAGCATATCTTACGACTATAGGGGTAGTCGAGCATAACTTACGATTATGGGGGTGGTCGAGAAGAACTTACGACCACCCATTAGGCTCTTCCCTCATAACATTAAGGGGTATACTCAGGTCCACATGACGCCATATTTACCTATAATAAGAATTATAGATAAAAGATAAAATGAGGATTATTATATCCTCGCCATCTAGCCCTCCACTTCAAGTGAAAGCAACTTACTTGGTAAAGGAGTTATAGATGGTCTTACGACCACGCAGAGGATCAGAGAAAAATAGTCGAAGGAAAAACTCTTCGATTGTATACTACTTTGACCAGAAATATGCTTGGTCAAGAATTACGTATTTACTCATCAAGTAGTCGTAAAAGCATTCCTACGATCACGAGGTGGTCGAGTATAGTGATCGGAAGAAAGAACTTTCCGATTATCATTTCCTTTGGTTGAAAAGATCTAACCAAGTAAGTAATTTCGCTTAAGGTGTAAACGCAAACCTGATTTTCTCGAACCGACACAATGGGAATCTCAAACGACGCTCGTAGCCTGTTCATTGAAGCGGTTCCCAGACGGTGGCGACCCTTGAATGTCACGCCCGGCTCAAAGTACGCGGTTATAAATACCACCGGGGTAAAACCTAAGATCTTACCTTTCCCCAAATCATTCTCATTGCTCATCAAGTTCTTGTCTTCTCCGCCACCAACTCACCGAAAATCTCTCTTCCCGAGAAAATGGCCGGAGAGTTTCCGAATGGGCCGAGTCGGAGATGGATACTACGAAGATGCAAACCCTTGTTAATACCGGGAAGATTCCAGAGAGTTCTTGTGGAGTGGTTCCTACAAGATAAGCAAAGAATGGCCGCTTGGGGAGGAAGGACAAATCCCGCCTTCCAGCGACAGAGTGTGGTCTTCGACACCGCTTCACCCCTTTCTCACATTGATACTCGAGCATTTTGGAGTGGAATTGGTGAACCTTGGTCCTAATTCCATCACCATGCCGAGCGATTCAGATATCTGTGTGTGAGGCGACTGGAATTCCAAATAATCTTGAGCTTTTTCAAGATTTCTACTAATGGCTCGATAACTGGGATAGCCGAAAGTTGTGGTTTGAAGCTCCATGACGAGAAGTCAAGGAGTATATTCAGATGTTCACTCGGTCCTCATGGCCGCTAGGAGGAAGAGGTGGTTTTATCGAAAGTCACCTCCGAGAGATGCCTTACTTTCAAGGAAGGTCACCGAAAAGAAAGCTTCCTCGATTCGACTCTCAGATATCAATCGAATTACCCCTATATTCAAGCCATCAAGGATTTGAAAGCAGAGGGGTTGATCGATGGCATATGGTGAAGGATTTCATCACACGCCGAATTAGTCCTTTGAAGAAACGAGTGCCTCCTATGTGGAGGTACACGGGCCAAAAGACCCCACTGTGACTACGAGGAGGTAAGTAGTTTTTCGACTTAGCTCTCAGCTTTGGTCTTTCTCGCAGTTGTTTAAAGAATGCCTTTATCTGCTTGAGAATGATCTTTCACCAAATGAGATTGACGTTAGAGTCGACTCGCTTATAGAAGCCTCCGCCACTTAGTGTGGCGGCCTTTAAGATCCTTGCGGTCGATCCGCAGAGGAAAGGATGGTTCGCCTAAAGGTAATCAAGAGTTGATTTTATCCTTAGGACTTTATAGTCGAGAAAGAACTTACGACTAAAGAAATGTTGTAGAAAAACTTACAACTTAGTAGTGACCCTAGAAAATCTTACTTGCCGAGGAAAGGTCGAGAAAAACTTACTTACTTGATATCGTCGAGAAGGTCTTACTGACCAGTTAGTAATTCTTCTTTTTCTGCTTTGCTTTACAGAAAGTAGGTATGGAAAATCGCTCGACGACGAAGAAGTCAGATCGATAATCATCGCAGCAGAGTTGACAAAGACAAAGGTTCAGCTCCTCCGCCCAAGAGACGCCGACTTACAAGAGTCACTGACAAGGAGGAGCAAGCTCGAGTTCTAGCCCTTCACCAGATCCTCTCGCAAAGCTGTGGGCGCATATAGCCGCTTGCTTGAAGCCATCAAGGGCAAATTAAGCCGAGGAGGTCAAGCAACTGAACCTCTTAAGCACAAACCTCACAAGGCCAAGGTACCCTTCTATTATGACAAAAATCTTTTCATTTACGCCACCCCGGTTTTGTCAGCACCTAGAAAAGGAGATCCGAAAGATTTTATGTCTTTTGTGAAGGACAATGCCGCCCAAAGCAGAGCCTTTGGCGAGGGCAATACCTCTTAGAGTGGTCGAGACCGATCTCGCCATCCAAAAATCAGAAACCAGAGGAGTGGTTCCGTCCAAAATCCACGACCAGACGTGGTCGTGAGTGAGCCTATTCTTCAACTTGAACTCCGACCAGACGTGGTCGAGAGAAGAAGAAATCTTCTGCTAAGGTGACTCCAAAATTCCGTGCTTAGGTCTAAGGTACAGAGGTATGTGAAATATATCAAGTGTAAAAACAAAGCATTTACCTTGTTCTTTTTCACAACCCGACTTACTTTCCCTTTGTTGTTTTTAGCCCGACTCCTCAAATTTCGAGAATGCTTCCGCTGAGAAGCCTATTGCTACCTCTCCAGCTGCTGGAAAGACAACAAGGGAAGTGGTCGATGGATCATCCTCGGCCCAGGTGGTAGAAGAAGTCGTGGCTCCCGAAGCGGTTGTCACGACCGCTGAAGTCGTAGCTATAGCCATTGAGGCAGCGGCCAAAGTTACTGAGGTGGCATCTACAACCACCGAGGTAACCGCCATGACCATCGAGGTTGCAACATACTACTATCGAGGTAGCGGCTACACCTATTGAGGCAGCGGTTACATCAATCGAGATAGTCGCCATGACCACTAACGTGGTCGAGGGACCAGCAGAGGAAGTCGCAGGCCTCTCGCCCAAGGTGGTGATGTGCTCGACCACCGCGGCGGGAAGGAAATCGCAGCAGCACTTCCTTCCCGGTACCCAAAGAGAAACTACAATTTCAGAATCGGAAGATGAAGAATACTTCAATTTACTTCGATTTCTTTGGCCTCGCTTCCATAGTGGGGTCTTCGCTTTTAGATTCGCCATCGAAGTCCCCATCCCAAAGACATTCCCAATAGAGGGAACACTTTTGATAATGAGCGCCTTTGAGAAGGTTTGGTGGGACCATGTTGAGAGAGTGGACGAGTCAAGCACCCAGAGTCGGTTTACTCAATATTTGCTCGATCAACCATGAATGTAAGTATTTGATGATACTTATACATACAGTATAATCTTCTCTTATTTCTCACCGCCTTTGTCTTTTGCGTAAAGCCATAGAGCAAATCGCCGTTGTCGGTGAATATCATCGACAACTTCTAGAGCCGCGACAGAAAGAGGAACTCGCAAAAGCAAGAGAGGTGGTAAGTCACTTTTTTTCATAATCATTTTGACTACTTATATAGTGCTTACGGGTTTGTCATGGAAAAACTCACGACTAGGTAATGGTCGTTAAAGACTTACTTACCAATGGCTTTGTCGTGAGAAGAACTTACGAATAGGTGATGGTCGTAGAAGAACTTACGACCATGAGATTTTGTCGTGAGAAAACTTACGACTAGGTCGATGGTTGTAGAAGAACTTACAACCGATTGACCAATGCTTATGTTCACTTTTATCCTTTGCGTGGTTGAACAAGGACGAAAGACCTTAGCCGACTCGCTCGATTATGAAAAAGAGGAGTCAAAAAAGCTATGGGAAAAAGTAGAATTCCTTTTGGGGAAACTTAAAGAAGCCAACTCTGCAAACGCGAAATTGCAGGAAGGAATAAACAGTAAGTGCTGAACTTAAGACTGCTTACGACTTTGATCTTTATCTAACTCTCGCTTCTTTTCAGAAAAAGAAGATGAGATGAGAAAGCTCCAGAATGAAGTCAAAGAGAAAACTTCAGTCATTCACGAGCTTACTCGTATGTCCAAAAATAAAGATCAAGATCTTGAGACGCTGAGAACTCGAATATCAGGTAAGTAATTCTTTACCTGCAGTCCTTTACGAGTTATTTCCCTTTTCTTACTCCCACTTCTTTTCTAGGAATGGATCTTGAATTGGGAAGGCTCGAGACTGAAATCACGGAAAAAACAATGATTTATAAACAGACCGTCCTTATTGCAAAGAAGAATGCAGAGGACATTAGATCATGGGAGAAAAAGCATGCCGAGACCGTTGCTTCCCATAATGAAGAGGTCAAGAAGTTGGATTTCTAACTAGTGGGTAAGAAATTCTTTTACCCGTGATTATTTTTGTTTTTACTTCCTCTAGGAGTTTATCTTTGTTTGACCAATCTTATTCTTTTCGTAACAAGTGGTCGAAAACAAAAGCTTCAGCGAGGCTTCGACTTCCACTCCCACAGAGATGGAAGCAATGAAGATTAAACTTCAAGGCAACATCACGCCCTGAACAATGTGCTTGGTGAGCTACATAGTGAGGGAAAGACTCCTCAAGATGATACGATAACCGCCACATAAGTACTATTGGGGATCAAGTCGACTTTGCAAGATCTGGTGACTACTCAAGGCCAACCAAGTGAATCGATAAAGGAAGCGATCGAAACTACAGAAGTTATGCATTAGCAAAACTTAAAGCTCATGACCCCAACCTTAATGTGCAACCACTGGCCAGACTTCGATCGCTCTCAAGGAAGGAAGACGTCCGATGGAGGAGATGCAATCGCTTGGTTTGAAAGTTTCAGAGGAGATGCAGTTGGGATCTCCCTCTTCAGAGTAGCTTGTAATAAACCTGTGAAAAACAAGCTTTTGTTGATGTAATATACGATCCATCTTGTTTCCTGCAAATTATCTTGTCGAGTAGTTAGTAACTCAAAAGATAATTAATGAATTTTAAAGACTAAAATTGAAGTCAAATTAATGACTTTATCCTAGCCCCGACTATTTGCTTAGTTTGTTGAAACTAAGTAAATAGTCTTGTCTCTACAAATCATCTTGTCGAGTAGTTAGTAACTCAAAAGATAATTAACTAATTTAAAGACTAAGAATTGAAATCAAATTATTCTAGCCCCGACTATTTGCTTGAGTTTGTTTAGACAAACTAAGTAAATAGTCTTTAGAAAGGGTTTCCACAAAACAGAGAGGTTTGTTTAACTTGTAGTTTTTGGCTGCAATTGTCATGCAATCGTCGAAAGAGTGGTAACGAATTGACACTAGGAAGTTCCTTCTAGTAAGGGACCACAGTGCAGAGGAGAGGCTTCGACTAGGTAATGTTAACATCTCCGACTAGATTAATTAAATCGAGAACAAGAACTTGAGTTAAACAAACATCCGAGAGAACTTCAAAAATTCGTTCGCCTTCTTTTTTGGAGGATTCAATAAGTCCGCCTCATATCAAGAGTTGGAAATCGAACGATGCTAGGAAGTTCCTTCTAGTGGGTAGGACCACGTGTAGAGAGAAGAGACTTCGACTAGATGTGTTTCTTCCTCCGACTTAGTTAAGATGAATTGAATACACCAAAGGCAGCTGAATAAATCTTAAAAAGTGCACTCTGCTTAGAATATTTTTCAAAAATGAAGTGAAGAAATAATCTAAGGTGAAAGGAGTTGGCCTTCAAAAAAAATTCACTAAATAAAACCGAGTTCTTTGTGTTGGCAACAAAAGCGAGTAACGAGTTGACACTAGGAAGCTCCTTCTAGTGGGCGGGACCACATGCGAGAGGAGAGGCTTCGACTAGGTGATGTTATTCCTTTCGACCAAAGGTAAAGAAAACTGGGTGTTTGAAACATAGTCGAAAAATTATGAAAGCACTACTCAAAAGTAAGACAATAGAGATAGAGAAACCCGAGTCTTTATTGTCCGAATGATTGGTTACACATAGAACTTGCGTGAATCGGGTCGATGTTCCAAGAATTTGAGAGAACTCGCCGCTTCCATTGCCAATCGTATCTGACCACGACGAGTAACTTCGACCATCGTGTAAGGACCTTCCCACTTGGGAGAAAGTTTGTTCCGATTAGACTTGGATTGGCAAAGCCTCAATACTAAGTCACCTACAACAGAAGGTCATGAGGTTGGACCTACGATCGTAGTATCTTTTGCAGGCTTGTTGGTAGACCGCCGAACTAATTAGGGCCCGGTTTCTCCTTTCTTCAAGTAGATTAATATCATCTGCTCGAATTTGTTCTCGGTTGGAGTCTTTGAATGTTTCACTCGTGTTGACCTGATCTTTAGTTCCGAGAGAAGCATGGCTTCAGACCAAGACTAGAAAGAAAGGTGTTTCTCCTGAGTCTGACCGGTAGTTGTACGAATCGCCCATAATATGAGGGTAACTCTTGTACCCAAGCCCCGAGCGCTTGATTTAGTGGGTCGAAAACTCGAGTCTTAATTCTCTCATTATTTGGCCGCTTACGCTCGATTGCCCCATTACTCGGGGATGGGCCATGTAATAACACAACTTGGTACCCAACTCGTCGCAAAATTCCTAAAATTTTACGCCAAAATTGCTTACCATTATGTGTAATTATTCAACTCGGACTCCAAATCGAGTAATTACGCATCTCATCATAAACCGTTTTGCCGCTTCGTTGTTATCCCAAACACAGGTTCGCTTCAATCCATTTTGTGAACGATCAATAGCCACAAAGGAACTCAAACCTCCCGGAGCTTTGGGAAACGGTCCCTGGATATCAAGACCCCTGTGTTGCAAAAGGCCAAGATAGAGGTATTGTTTGTAATGCCCGAGCTGGTTGGTGTATTTGCTCGCTATGAAACCGCACTTGACACACTTTTTAACCAACTCTTTAGCATCAGATAGGTCATGGGCGGTAAAAACCTTGTCGAAAAGCCTTGCCGACCAACGCTCAGAGGAAGCATGATTTCCACAGATGCCACCATGTATGTCGTGAAGGAGTGTTAATCCTTCGCTCATGGAATGCATCGCATGAGCACCCCTTGAGTACCCTGCTTATAGAGAACTCCTTCGACCAAAGTATACATTTTGGCTTTTCGATAAGCGCCGCTTCGAGATCGCCTTCGCATGTAACCCTTCAAGATAATCATAGATGGGCACCATCCATGTATCCTCGCACTCTAGAGAGGCCGCCTCAATAGGAGGTGTCTCGCCTCGCTCGACTGCAGAAGGCTTCGAGTTGTTCCAAGAAGACTCCTTTTGGTACTTCAGACGGAAGAAGCTATTCGAGCAAGCCGGGTCTCGCGAGGAAATTATCCTTTCGAGGATGAATTGTGCCTCTAAACCTAAAAATGCTTTTCTAGCTTACGACTTCGATAAGTACCGAGACATTGCTCGTTAGAGCACCGGTACTTTTTGCCGACTTTGATTCACGATTAGTTGAGAGTCTCTCTCACGAGTAGTCGGCGAATCGAGAGCGCTTTTGCTCGTGATACCAGCCTAGCAAACCTTCAGATTCTCGCCACATTATTAGTGGCCCGAAAGTTTAATTGTATGGCATACTTTAAGGTCTCTCCGTAGAGGAGATACCAGACCACCTCACGAGCCACTTAAAGTAAGCGACCCGTCAGTACATCGCCCATCGGTCGGGAATCAGATCGGGATCCTGAACAGTTCAGATTTGTCCATTCGCATGACAAAGTCCGCCAAGATCTCGGATTTAATGGCCGTCGACACGAATGGATGTCGAACTCCCAAGTTCGACCGACCATTTTGCCATGCGCCCCATTGCTTCCCTATTCGAGGATCGCTCCCTAAGGAAACTCAGACGCAAGACAGCCTAGTTTGTGCGCCAAAATAATGCCGCAGCTTCTCGAAGACATGAGGAGGGCATATAGAAGCTTTTGGACCTCGAGGGTAACGCCCTTAGGTCCGTGTAAAACTTCACTTACGTAGTAGACCGGTCGTTGTACATTTTCACGCCTCTACGACCACTCATCGCTTATATCCTGCGGGCGTGGGCAACTAGGTAAACCAAGAGCGCTTTCTTCCGCCCTGAGAGACCGCAATAGGAGCACTCAGAAGGTACCTCTTGACATCCTCAAAGGCAGCTTTGCTCTTTTCGACCACTCAAAACCTTTGTGTTTCCTTAGAAGTTTAAAGAAAGGTAGTCCTTTTTCTCCCGACCGGCGATGAAACGACTTAAAGCCGCCATGCACCCAAAGTGAGTTTCTCGACTTTTTCCATGTAGTTGGAGGGCGATTTAAAATGGCTTTTATTTTCGATTTGCTTCATTCCTCGATTGATACTAGGAATCCAAGCAATTTCAAGAGATTCCAAATACACACTTCTCGTGATTAAGTTTTAAGCGATGTTTTCTCGAGATTGTCGAACGTGTTTCTTGTCAAGAATATGATTAAGTCTCTTGATGCTTTTGACAACT
Organism: Phyllostachys edulis; assembly: GCA_036346405.1. Taxonomy (NCBI): domain Eukaryota; kingdom Viridiplantae; phylum Streptophyta; class Magnoliopsida; order Poales; family Poaceae; genus Phyllostachys; species Phyllostachys edulis. The sequence continues at coordinate 4,315 of JAYEVD010000122.1, read as the reverse complement.
AGATCATCAACATAGGCTTCTAGATTTTCGCCTAATTGAGATGAAAAAGTTGCTCAGATCAAGCGCTGAAAAGAAGCACCGCATTTTTAGACCAAATGGCATTTTGACATAGCAAAATATACCAAATGGTGTAATAAATGCGTCTTTTCTTTCATCGCCTAGACACATATTGATCCGTGGTATCCGAATATGCGCTAAAAACTTAACATTTCACAACATGCAGTAGAGTCAACCAACCGATCGACACGAGGTAAAGGAAAATCGCTCTTTTGGACAAGCTTTATTAAGATCAAGAAAGTTCACGCGACATACGCCCATTTGCCGCTTGACTTTCTAACCATTACAGGTTAGCCAACCATTCGGTGGTTGACCTCTTATAAAGCCCGCTTTAAGTAGCTTATCCAATTCCGATTTAATAGCATCTCGCCGATCAAGGGCAAATCTCCGCAATTTTTGTTTTACTGGTACTTTGTCGTGCCATAAAGCTAGCTCGTGGCTCGATCACCTCCCCAGGGACTCCGGCATGTTTGGATTGCCACGCCTTGAATACATCTCGCTTAGCTCTGAGGAAGGTGATGAGGGCGCCTTCCTATTTGGGGTCGGAAGTATCTCGATGCAATCAGCCTTCGAGGGCTCCTCTGGCCCGTGAGGAACCTCTTTGACTTTGTCGCTCGGCTTTAGTGTAGTTTTTAGGCTTCACTTGCTAGTCGAAGGTCGACTTTCTTCTCGAGTTGGTATTTGTCCTACCATCTCGAGGATCGATTGGCCGAGGTATGCGCCATCTTCTTGTCACAATGGATTGTGATTACTCCTTTGGGACCTCGCATCTTAATACATTGATATCCATAATGAGTAGCCATTAGGAATTTTGCCAAAGTTGGTCGTCCGAGTATGGCGTTATATGTCAGACGAAATCGACCACATCAAAGGAGATTTTCTCGTCTCGAAATTACTTGGTGAACCAAATGTTAAAGGAAGAGAAACTTGACCAATTGGTTTGGTCAAGATCCCTAAGACGATCCCATGGAAAGAGTATCGCATCGGCCTTACTTTGGTCCCGGTACTTGCATGTCATCCAGAGCACTCAGAAATAAAATATTTAATCGAGCTTCCACCATCAACCAAAACTCGATTGACCCGACAATTGTTGATGGTGGGTTCGACCACGATTGGTATCGACCGTCGAGTCGAAGAATCGGGCTCACTCTTCTCGAAAGAGATAGTGACTTCGACCACTTCGTAATTTATTGACGAGAGGAGGATCTATGGAGTTTACCTCACGCTCAGCAGCCTTTGTCGCCGCTTTGATTCATATGCCGATGATCCTCGTAGATGTGTTCGATGGTGTGTTGCGGATCCCGAACGCGATCTCCTCTTCGTCATCCAAGATTTATGACCACTTGTTTGACCTACCACTTCGAGAGTGGGAAGTGGTCCTTGTCGCTGTAGTAGTCTTCAAGCTTCGTTGAAGACCCGCAATTATGGGGTCATGCCCTTCCTTTTTATGGAAAGGACACCACCTAGGCTTATCATTTTTCCGATCGTATGCTTACCTTTGCCTCTTCTGGAGCGCGGCTTGATGTGCGTGGTTCTTTATCATTCACACCAATACCTCCTTGGAACCGCCGGTTTGGAGTTTTTGACCCTTCGCCTTTGTTCTTGACTTTTTGCTTTTTTATCCTTCTTCTTACCAATGTCGCTGCTCTCGAGAGGTATTGTCTTCGATCTATTGTATTGTTCCACCGACCGCCTATAAGCGGGCATATCGATCAGCCATCTCAAGAGTTCGCAATGTATAGGTGGGTTTAAAGCAATGTCTTCGTTATTCTCCTACTACGGACTCGCTTGAATGCTCGATGACGATGAATCGAAACTTCGAATTGAGTTACTTAACCCGACTAAAGCGCTTGATGAATTGGCGAAGGTCTCATTGTCATTCTGTCTCATCCGTGCAAGTCATCCTCCTTCTGTATGCATTGTAAGTGCCTTGGAAATTTGCCAATAGAAGGTCGCAGAGGTGTTGCTAAGAGTAAATCGACTCGAGTGGTTGATTCAAGAACCACGATCGAGCGGATCCTTCGAGCACAGCTGGAAGATAATTTGCCATTACATGCTCTCCTCCTCGCCGCTTGGACCGGTACCGCAGTAGATTTGAAGGAATTGGCGATTTTGGGAACCATCAAACTCTCCATGTTCACCGGGTCGAAAACGAGGTGGCCAATGAATGCCTCGAGATCAAAGCGAGAATGCCCGACATCCAAGAATGACTTCTTGACGCCTCTTTGCAGAAAGAAGGGTTGATATCATCGTGGTCGTGCTCGACGATACCCAGAATAGGTTGACCGGGACCTATGATAGATCTCACCCTACGAGGGAATACTCGTAGTTTATCTCGCCGCGCGATTCCCATGTCGGAATGGTGAGCGATCACCTCTCGAGTGGTTTGGTCGATCATCGACCGCTCAAAGACATTTCTCCGAGTAGGTGATCGATGACTTACTATTGCATCGATTCCTCCGTGGTGATATGTTCGATCGACCGTAGCCACGAAGTCAGATTATGACTTCGAATGATGTCGGCGAGGCGCTCCTACCTTGCCATCGTGGTTCAAGTTTGTGCGATCTCTTCAACGAAGAGGTCGTTGAGTTCGGTGCTCGCTAGCTTGAGTTGATTCTCGAGCAAGTCATTGATGTAATCAAGTTCTTGAGCTTCCGATCGATATTGATGCGCCGCATGCATTCTTACGGGCTTCAATTTTCTTCCGTCGAATAGCCTCAAGAGCTTCTATGCCGACTCTTGAGATCGCCTCAATGAAGTGCGAGAATGTCGAGGATTTCTCGCTGGCGTTCATGAAGGTGTTGGTCGTGTCCACGCTGGTGGCGCCCTTGCCAACGCCACGAGGGGCGCAGCAGGTGATCTTCTCGAAGGGTCTCCATCTCGGCCTCTAGAAGAGTGATCTTGATCTCGAGGAAGGACGAAGACCTCCCTGCTGATGATTCTCACTTGCGCCGAGGCCTCCGCTTGAGGAGTCGCCGAGAGACACCATCCGCGATTTGGAGTAATCCTCCGTAGGGAAGTCTGGTTATAACCGGCTCGGCTTGGCGTGTGGGATCATGGAGAGATGGTCGAATTTGTAGGAAAAGCATGCTTGATCCCGCCTCTCAAGGCCATCCCGAGAGAGAGGATCACCAGATGCCGAAGTCCTGCAAATTGTGGCTTCCAGAGCTTGCCTCACCAAGTCGGACCGCCTTAGGGGACTTGGACACTTCGAGGAAAAACTCTCGTCAGTGTCGTGAGTCCACGGGTGTGGGTCTCGGTCGATTGACCTTGTCCTTTGAGAGGGTAGATTCTCTCTTGGACATCTTGTTAGGGGATAAGGATCCTCCTCAACTCCGCCACGACATTGTCTCTGGATCTGTGGAAGATCCCGGAGGCAAGAATGCCATAGGATGAGTCATCACTTGGTTCAGAATCGAATCCCTGATCCATGTCGACGCTCACAGACCGCCAAGTCGAACCAGCTTCTCCTCGCTCCATTCTCCCGCCATGAGTGCATGAGATTTGGAAAACAGAGAGTATGTTGACAAGAGATTACCGGAAGATCCCCACGGTTACGCCTAACTGCGCTTGTTTTAGAACCGAACTTACGTGAAAGATTGTTTGATTCGGGGTCTCCTAGAATGGAATCACGCAGAGAGATTGACATCGGGATTTTTATACGTGTTCAGCCTTCTCCTGAGAGAATAACAACCCTACTCCCTGTGTGTATGGTATTGAGTGTATTCTCAACAATCGGGAAAAACTAAGACTATTACAGTATAGTGCTTGTATTCCCGATGGTCTGATTGATCCTCCTCCTTCCTTTCTCTCCGATTGCCGCTTTTATAGTACGTGAAGGAGCGGAAGCATTCAGAGTAAAGCGGGCCTCATCACCTCCCCGTGAACGCAAGACGCTGGTAATAATCACGTGTATTAACTCCTCCACGCAGCTCAACCGCTATATACCGTAGATAATGGAGTATTACGTGTCATTACTCCGCAGAATAACAAATAAGATGATGATCTGCTTGAATCCCTTTAATCAATAAGACCCACTTGTCTCAGAGGTTTATTTGATCATAAGGTGGTCGAATGACCTAGTCGTGAGAGGAGCCTACGATTATGAGGTAGTCGAGTAAGACTTACGATTATGGGATAGTCGAGCATATCTTACGACTATGGGGGTAGTCGTAGTACATAACTTACGATTATGGGGGTGGTCAGAGAAGAACTTACGACCACCCATTAGGCTCTTCCTCATAAACATTAAGGGTAT
>JAYEVD010000494.1:0-74142 GCA_036346405.1 Phyllostachys edulis | reverse complement strand
ATCCCCCAAAGTGGTGAGAGACTCAGGGACGGAATAGGCGACTAGAGGGGGTGAATAGGACCACCAATCTTTTCCAAGATAAGGATTCAACTACATAAATCATAAATCACTCCAATAGCTATGAGAGAGCTATGAAGATGAAAGCTTAAGCACGTTGGAAGACTTACAATGAATCCCTCCCTCAAAGCTGTAATGAACTCTCTGAAGAAAACACGAAAATCACAGGACAAAATTACTACCCTTTGTTAGTCTGGTACTACCTCGGTAGCGGTACTACTTGAGCAAATTCTTGATACTCTGCATGTGAGTACTACCTCGGGCAAAGTCGCGATTACTACCTTTTATCTGACGATGAGCAAGACACGAAAAACAAAATCGAAATCGGCGTAACTTTTTTAGCCGTAAGGCCAAACTCCACCAAATTTGGAACACACCTTCCTATGGGTATTAGGAACCTATTCCAAGTGGCGATCGTCCAGATCTACGTCAAAGTTTTGATCTTTTTCAGTTTTACCTAAGAAGGGCAAAGAAGCGAGCAAAGCGAAAAACTTGATCAACTCTTGCTCGTGGGAGATTGATGATCTAGGTGACCTTAATCGTTCCCGCATGTCACAACAAGGAGTAAGAGTGCACAAGAACAACCAAAAACCAATGGATCAAGGAAGCACCCAAAATCATCAAAGAGAAGGAAGAACACAAGAGGGAGCTCATCTTTGGAAGAACATCCATAGATTGATTCATGATGTTCTTTGATTCTGACCACTCCCTCAAGGAGGACAAGAGCTCCATCCAAGCATACACATCAATCCATCTCTCTAGAGCCTATGCCTCTCTTTTCTTCCTAAACCTAAAAACCAAACTAGGGTTTTGCAAATGAAGTGCTTGAGGCGCAACAAGCAGCGTACCCTCTCTATTTATATGGGCCTAGGGCTTCTAGAGACTTAGCCCTAATGGGCTCGTTGGGCCCGATAACAAGCGGGACACCGCCGCATTTTAAAAGTCCCGCTTTTCTTGACCTAAACCACTTCTTGGCCTTGCAATCTTCTGTGAGTTGGCGATTAGTCACCAAGGTGGTATTGGTGAAATTACAAATACCCTTCTCGATCCTCTCCATGGACGAGTCCCGTCACAATAAACAATACTTTGCTTTCATGCGTGTAGGTTGATCAGCAGCTCTCATCATGTCGGCAAGCCTCTCCCGTCAAGATCGCCGGAACCTCCAAGGCACTTACTGCGGAAGCCCATAGCTGATCCAACAGGTACGCATCGGCGCAGTTGATCCACAAATCGTGCATGCCGTGCTTGAGTCACGACCTGCTTTAGGCATCCATGATCGTTCACGGACCTCGGCTCTCCCTAAGCTTAGTCCAGATCCTCCCTCATGATTGACACTGCAAGCCACACCTTGACAATAGACGAAATAGTCTCTCAGAACAAGTTCTTCACAACTTGCCCACGTTAGCTCAAAACATGCAATATGCAACATATATGCATTAACAAACATGGAAATGACATAACCCAAAAACAATTCTCCAGGTTAATAAACTGAAACCAAATCGGTTACTCTGGCCATGTTATGGCGGTACTACATAGCGATAATCAGCGCTATCGCGGTCGTACCGCTCTCAATGAAATCAAAACTTCCCAAAAACACTGTTGCGGAAAAACCATCTGCTTTGCTTTGCGATCGTTCCGTCATCTTGGTACTACCGGCAACCAGCACCGTTACTACCGCTCATCGAGAAATCAAAACACAAATTACACTGGATTACGGAAAAACCATGCAGCTTTGCTTGCGGTAATACCGACAGGTACTACCGCTAAACACAAGCAGTACTACTGCTGTCGCGATAGTACTGCGCATTACCGGTACTACCGATTATCCACGACACTTGCGGCGAGTTTCAACAAAGCGAAAAGCGATCGATTTCGACGAACCAAAAGAAGCTATTGCCAATTGTACCATCACATTAAGATCGTGAGCATATCTCCGTGATATCCACAATCTCACGTGATGAACACATTGGCAATTTCCCTAAAAGAATGTTTTGAGATTTGAAAAAGTAAGAACTTCGGCGTTTTTCGATCAAAGGCACAACTTGGTCCAAATCAAAGAGAAAAGCAAAGGAAAAAACCAAGCTGGCTCCGAGAATAGTGTCGACAAGTGAGATCTGAGCAAAAAGAAGGCAAAAAGCTTCATTTTTTCGAGAAATGGGTCAAAATCTCCTTAGGGTCCATATGAAAGAACAATTGTTCGATATGACCTTTGATCATTGTGAGTCTTCAAATTTGCAAATCAACTTAGAAAAGGCAAAATAAGACCAAAAAGAATGCAATAGAGATGATCCCGCTCACTACAGATCAAATAAAAACCCTATGACTCCAAAAGCTCTAAAACAACATTTTTACCAATCTTTCTCCTTTGACAATGAGATTCATCAAAGTGCATGGAAGAAGATAGAGCATAGAAAGTAATGGAATGGTTGTGTAATTTTTGTAATTTTCATTTTTTAATCATTTTTTTGTTTGTTTTGTTTGTAATTTGAGCAAAAGGAGCCGCCATGAAGATTATCCATGAAGGCTGTACAAATTACACCAAGCCATATTATGTGAAGAAGCTATAAGCAAGAGTATGGCAAAACATATGCCATAAAGCTAAGGCCAAAATAGCAATAATCGAGATTAAATGAATTGAAGAGCATGACCGGTTGCTCAAGATCACAGTTTAACTAAAAGGTATCCAAAAATGAGTGAGGCCATGTCTATAAGCAAAAGCGGGCGAAGCTAGAAAATGAGTCGATTTGAGCACTTTGAGATCAATTTTGAATCAATTTGTTCAAGCATTTAGAGTACTTTGCTTTGAAAATGATTGATTTTATCTTAGTAAAGCAAGTCTGGACTAGGAGCCATCCAGCAGCCCTTCTAAGCTTCAACCAATTGCCAATTTATTTTCTTATCATTGTGCTAGATCTCAAGCCTCACTCGACCATCCCAAGCAACACAAGCTTAGAAGAATAATGCAGGTCATCAAAACTCCCCTGAGTTCATGCCTAGTGCAATGCCAAGCGGTCTCATAAGAAATAATTGGTGAGATCGAGTTTTTTTTCACAAAAGCTCATTTTCATTTGCTTGACTTGAGAATTAGCATAGCTCAATTTAACACTTAGAATAAAGTTAGGGACTCAATTAAGCCTATATGACATGGCATGAATCATGAGAGGATCACTAAAAGCAAAACTAGTCACAAGATCCAACAAGTCATATTATAATTAGGTTTGCTCACAGAGATAATAGAGCTAGCATGACAAAAGCTAAGCTATACATAAAAAGCCATAAAGACATCTAGCAAGCTAGCACAAAGACATGGCGAGGTATAAAGTATGAAAGCATGTCATACAAGGATAATAATCAAAGCTCCATAAGGTTATATTACAATGCAAGTTCTTTGAAGTTTAAAATGCATTATGGTACAATGAATGCAAAAGAGCAAACTCCCCTCAAAAGCAGGCCAAGAAGGACTAACAACCCCAATTCTCCCCTGAGAAAAGCAAAGCGAGAAGAATCAAGAGCTTTAGTGAAAATGTAAATAACTTTGTCTCAGACTCAACAAAATGAAGCACAACATCACCCTTCTCAACATGGTCTCTAAGAAAAGTAGTAGCGAATGTCAATATGCAGCAGTCCTAGAATGTTGCCTTTGGGTTTTTGCAATATTAATGGCGCTAGTGTTGTCACGAGAAAGAGAACACTACCCAAAAACAACCCATAGTCCGAAAGAGTAGATAAGATCCGAGAGAACACGAGAGCAACTCTTTGGCTGTGACTACATACTCGGCCTCGGCGATTAGACGTACAGCAGGATTGTTTCCTAGATGACCGACGAGATGAGAGATGTGCCTGAGAAATGACAAGTGCGGAAGTACTCTATCTATCTCCTCTAAACCGGCAATCAACGTCATCGAAAAAAGCCGAATAGAGAGCGAGAAGAAGAAAGAATACAAAGTCAAAAGTCAAGAGTGTCTGGAGGTACTGAATATCTGACGCCTTTGTAGCGATGAGAAGCTCGAGGAAACTGAAATCGGTATACAGACTGTTAGCCAATTGTATGTCCGCCCTCGTATTTGTGAAGTAGAGAGGGAGCCAATCATGCTACGGTACTCATTAAGTCACGGGCTCTCCATCCTCATCATGGGTCCGGCCACGGTGGTAGTGTGGCAATGGGGAGTAGACATTGGTCTCTGCTTCCCATGTCGAGGCGACGAAGAAGGTCCTTTGTATACTTACTTTGATGAATGAAGGTGCCTTCTTTCGGTTGCTTGACTTGAAGACCAAGGAAGAAGGTCAATTAAGCCCATCATGCTCATCTCAAACTCCTGCTCATAGAATCGAAAATCTAGACACCAAAGCATGAGGAAGGAACCACCGAATATGATATCATCCACATAAATCTGAACCAATAAGAAGTCACTGCCATGCTTAAGAGTGAACAAGGTTTTATCAACCATTCCCATTTTGAAATCATTACTAAGCAGAAAACTCTTAAGCCTATCATACCAAGCTCTAGGGGCTTGCTTCAGACCATACAAGGCTTTGGAGAGTTTAAAAACACGGTTTGGGAATTTGGGATTTTCGAAACCAGGTGGTTGCTTGACAAAGACCTCTTCTTCTATGAAACCATTAGGAAAGCACTTTTGACATCCATTTGAAAAAGCTTGAAGCCCTTAGATATGCAAATGCTAGCAAAATACGAATGGCTTCAATCTAGCTCTGAGACAAAAAGTCTCTTCAAAGTCTAAGCCCTCTACACAGGAATAACCTTGAGCTACAAGCCTAGCCTTGTTGCGAACTACCAACCATCCTCGCTTTGCTTATTTTTGAAAATCCATTTTGTTCCAATTACATGTTGATTAGGTGGAGGAGTTCAACTAAGGTCCAGACTTGGTTTCTTTCAAAGTTTTCAAGTTCTTCATGCATGGCATTGACCCAGAGGCATCGAGAAAGAGCATGGGTGATATCTCGGGGTTCAAAAGAAGCGACAAAAGCAGAATGTGCATGAGAATCGGAAGAAATGAACTGGAGGCGAGTGACTTCGCTCATGAATATCCCAATAATCTGCTCGGTGGATCTTTGTCACTGAATGTGAAGAGGGCTCACAGTGCGAGTGGCCTCTACCTCATGGGTTTGTGGAGGTAGGAGCAAGAGCCACTCGATCGTCGGTGAAGGTAGGAAGAAATTTGCTCATGTCTGGAAGTGTGTAGTAAGCGAAACCCCACCCTCTCGAAATAGTGGAGGATGGATTGGGTCCTCATCCTCGAGTCATCGTCGGCGAAGATGCTTTCTCGAATATCGAGGAACACGTGTGCACAGCAGCATCGGGTCTAGTACCGGGACTAGCCTCATCAAAAGTGACCCATGAAGTCTCAACAATTTTGTTAGTGTCAAAATTAAATACCACGATAGCCACGAGAATAAGCGAGGATATCCAAGAAATATGCCATCAGAACATCTAGATTCAAATTTATCAAGGTTGCCATGTTTAGAATGAAGCACTTACAACAAAAATCTTGAAATGAGAAACTTTGGGCTTATGACCAAATCTGAGCTCATAGGAAGTCTTACCAATAGCAGGATCTCAAGAACACCCTATTAGAAATATAACAAGCGGTAAAGATAGCCTCATTAAAACCTCCCTAGGTGTGGAATGCTCATCTAGCATGGTCACAGCCATCTCTACAAGGGTCCTATTCTTCCTCTCTACAACACCATTCTGTAGGGGAACTCTGGGTGAAGAAGCGTGTGATCTAGCCCCTGTCGAGCAGAAGGTGGCAAAGGAAGAATTCTTGAATCTGTCCCATTGTCACTCTAATGGCTCTCAAAGCTCCGGGAAGATCAGCATGCAAGTCTAAGGACCAAATCTCTAAAAAGAACCAAGCCTCGTCATTAGAAACGGGAAAATAAACCCATGAATACAGGAGTAATCATCCACAATCACAAGCACATACCACTTACCACCGTGATTTGGACTCTAGAAGGACCATGTGTCTAAGTGCAAGAGCAACTGAGTCCATCAGGTCATCACTAAAGTAAGAGGAGGATGAGAAGCGAAAACCATCTTACCATGTCTCACAGGTGTGCACACAAGGTCTCTAACACCTTGACCTAGGCAAACCTCTAATCAAGTCCTTGCCTCGGCTCTAGTCAAGTGGTGAAGCCTATGTGACCAAGCCTACGATGCCACAAAACTAGATCATGGGAATCGAAGCAACAAGACACCTAGGGCTAGAAGCGAGGAAGAGATCTGAGAATTAGCACAAAAGATCCTCTCAAACACAGGAAATCTTAAAAGACAAGCTCACAGAGGAATCTAAAACCTGCACTCACCACTCTTAAATCTCACCTCTAGACCCTCATCAAGCGGTGAAAGCGGCGAGATTATATTTGACTTACTTACCAAGGCGATCCTTGAGCATGAATTTGTTGTTGGCCTTTGTGCCCTTTTTACATCACGGTCCGGTCGATAGCATCCCAAATGTGATCAATTCATTGCGGATGCGTGTGAGAGAGGAGAGAACCATCTAGAATCGATCATATGTCGAGAACACCAGTCAACAATCCATATGTCCTCCTTCCTCATGCACCGAACCTAATGAGCACGAGCAGGGAAACATATGTGCCTCGATCTTGGGGTTAGTGATAAAAGACTTGGGAATCGATCTTGAGTCACATGATGCTTAGGCAAAAGCATAGAAGCGGTGATAAAGCAGTTAGGAACAAAATCATAAGAATGCACCGTGAACCACCTAGACCTCTCAAAGCGATCTACCAAAAGATCGGTACTCCCCTATCTAGATGCTACAGTGGTCTCTCCTCATGATATCCTAAACCCAGGCCTTGCCCTAGAGCCACCAAAAGAGTCAAAAGTCATCTACAAACCTAGGCCTAGTGTCTAGAAGGAAGGACAGGCTGCTGGCTCTAGAGACTATTGGCGAGTGCAAAAACTCCTCTAATGGACCTCAAAGCACTCATCCTCTCCTTTCTCTCAATTTTGGCTCTCTGAGGCAGAACTCAACAATATGACCATTCTTCTTGCGAGAAGGTGCAATGGTACTTGACCTTTTGAAGTGTCGACACGATGAAGCACAAGCACTGTCTTACTAGAAAAGAGTTTGGGCAAAACCTGCGACCTAAAGACTATCTTGGATGGCTCGGGGGTTCTACCTCAAACAAGCCACTTTCAACAACTCTAACAATCTTAGGTGGATGATTCTTGGAATGCTCTAGGGTATTAAAACCTAGCCCACTATTTTTCACACTCACCTTAGATTTGTCTAGAATCATGTTGAGGTTCTTCTTCCCACCAACAAATCTCAAGAGATCCTCTGAGATAGTCATTTTGTTTGGCTAGTTCAACACAAAAACACACTTATCGACATACTAGCCCTATCGGTTTTCCTTATAGTGAGCTACCTCGACTTTCAATGCCTCACAAGACACACAATAATTATCTCTAATCCTATCCAAGCTGCTCTTTGAACTTAACTCTAAAAGCTTCTTGTATCTTATCTACATTATGCCCAATTTCAATACAAAGATCACAAGAACTAGAATCAACAACTTTCTTGGAGGCAGTCATGGACATGGATTGTTCAATTTTAGCTTTCTCCTCAAGAGTCTTGTTTAAGCATCATTCTCAATTGTGAGTTTAACCACAGTTTTCACATGAAGCAGTTTTAGAATAAAGAACCATTTAGGTCATCTCTTTCATTTTGACCTTATTATCCTTACGGTGAGAGCAAGTATGACTAGGGTCAAATTTTACCAATCTTTTGTAGCACTATTAGGTTTAATTCAAGCAAAGCACAGTTTGAGCAGGGAAAGGAATAGCATCTCGGTCGATCATCTCACGAGCAATGGCATTCATGCAAGTAGAACTAGACTTGAGAGATTCCAATTCATCAAGAGCATCTTTCAATTGATTTATAGCGGAGGAATGAGCAAGTCTTAGAGTTACCAATTCATCATACATTCGAGAACAAGCATCATGAAACATCTTGAGGACTAATTGATTTGAGTGTAGCAACTTCTAGTTTCAAGTTATCAATCATGATGTTACGATTCTTAAGCATTCTAGCTTGCTTATCTAATTTTAGTTCGAAATGAAAGCCAAAAGCCGCGTTTCATCGGCGGTGAGGACATACCTCATCGGGATGTTGAAAAGGTGCAAGTAAATCGTTGGAGGAGTCGGCGTCGTGGTACGTCCCAGCCATGAAGCACATGCGGTGAAGTCTTGATCCTTCTTCTTGCCATGAGAGTATAAGTAAATAGTCCTCCGAGTCCCGGAGTCTACATCGCTCATGTCAACGGACTCAAAGGCGGTAAGGACCTTCAGCGACGACTTGCAATAGTTGACTTCTTGGGCTTCGCATCCTTAGCTTGAGGGCGCCTCAGAAGTCCTTCTCCATCTTGCCCTTGACTTGGGGCAAGCTGGGCGAATGTGGTTTGGCTCACCACCACTCAAAGCAAATGTGAGGCCACCTCTCCTACATTCCTCACTTTGTTGAAGACTCTCGAGAATTTGGTGGTTAGGAGGCTAAATCATCCTCGGTATTTTCTCTAGTATTGCTCATCGCTCAAAAGAAAGCAGCGGACAACGAAAGACGAGATGAGCCAAAGTCAAAAGAATCGAGAAGAGCTACCGAGATGGGTCAACCACTAAAAGCCATCGACTCTGTCTTGGGAAGTCGCGAGATGAAATCAATCTCATGCGACTTCAACCTCAGTAAAGCTTATCCATGGTAAGCTCACTCATGGCAGATGTTGTCATTGATGGATGTGATCTTCATTCCCGGACTCTCATCAAGAGCACCCAAGGCTGGCGTGCATTCTCGGACTTCGATAAATGTAGGACCAGCGACATATAAATTATGAAGAATCTTGGAAAACCTTCCCAATAACTCATCAAAAGATTCACGGGCTTTTGTTCGATCTTTGAGTATTCTTTCTTGAGTTGGTTTTGTCTCACTTCCTTGATAGGTTGTAGAGCCCTCGTGGTAATCCGAGTCTCTTCAGATCTCATGGCGGACTTGAGATGAGACCTGCGCTCAAACTCGGATCGACTAAGCCCTTGAATCAAGAAGTTCGAGGCCTTCTGTTAGCCTCTACGCCGGGGTTGATTACATCTTCATCGGTGCACGACATAAGCATTTTGACCTTAAGCCAAATGCGTGCCCTTGAGCCTCGATGTAGGCTTGCATCGAGCAACCGAGTAAGCAAAATCAACTCCATCGAAAATATGAGGTTTGAGTGAATACTTGTCGATCGCCATGGCTCCAAGAGCGGTTAAGATCTATGAGAAGAGCTAGCAAACTCATACCAATTATAGGGACGGAATAGGCGACTAGAGGGGTGAATAGGGCACCCACTACTGCGAAAAAGGCTTTCACAGACGGTTCAAGCGTCATCAGCTAGCGGTTTATTGAAATGCTGAGTTTATCGTCGATGATGACATGAGGTCATCCGCAGACGGTTTGAACCAAACGCAGCATGATGTATCCTCCTGAGCGGTTTGTGGTTCAAGCAAATCTGCGATACTTATATATCACGATGGTTTTATCCTCAAACCGTCTGTGATAATCATATCCGCAGGCGGTTTCACCACAAAGCGAAATGCAGCGATAATCACTATCCTGAGCGGTTTAGCCACAAAGCGAATGCGTGATAATCATATCCGCAGGCGGTTTGTGGCTAACGGCAAATGCATGATAAAGATACATATCCTGAGCGGTTTGTGGTGAAACCAATGCTGTGATGACTTTCTCTATAAAGGCCCAGCGATGGTGCTTGTACCATTAAATCGGCATCATATATATATTACATATATATTGTTACGTGATCTCTCGGCCACTATGGGATGCGTCACGCAGACATGAGAAGGATGAGAGCGGTAGCCACGAGCAACCTCATTGAGCCCTTGCAAATATAAAATATGGATGCAAAGGAAGCGTTCGGACATCAATTACGGATTGGGCGTCGCTATGTTGAAAAATATCGTTGATCTTGGCAATTACTCCATTAGGAAGTGGCATCATATATTAGCAACTAACCATTCTTGAGCATGTAATCGTCTTTAAACCCAACAAGAACACCAAGCAACTATTCTCATATTTCAAGAATTCTCAACTTGTTGCTTGGTGTTGCTTGTTCTAACATGGCTCACAATTGCTCAGAATCACAACATATATGACTATATATATAATGATGCAGGTTATAATCTAACAGTGACAGGCATGAGAACTTTATAGAGAAAGATTATGAATGGAATGGTAGGGCGTGCACAATGCATAAAGAAGTAGGAGAACTTGACCGGCATGAACAAGGGGACTATTAATATGAACTAATTATCAATTCAATTTCAGCATAAGACTATTGACACCATTACATCACGAGCAAGGGACTATTAATATGAACTAATTATCAATTCAATTTCAGCATAAGACTATTGACATCATTACATCACCTGACAAGAGGACTATTAATATGAACTAATTATCAATTCAATTTCAGCATAGGACTATTTACATCATTACATCCACGAGCAAGGGACTATTAATATGAACTAATTATCAATTCAATTTCACATAGGACTATTTACATCATTACATCACGAGCAAGGGGACTATTAATATGAACTAATTATCAATTCAATTTCAGCATAAGACTATTAACATCATTGGCGGTTCATGACAAGAGAACAAGACCAAGGGTGTCCAAACCCTACACGTTAGTAGCCTCGGCATCCATCGCGAGCACTAGCTAGCCATTTTCATCACTGAGCAAGGAGGGTAGAGGCAGAGGGACCTTAGTACAAGCGCAACCCGCGGTGGCGACCCACCACCTGACACAACCCTCATCCATTTCCTTTACCTTGCATAAATCACACAAACATCGGGACACAACTTAAGGCTCATGCATAAAAATCAAACTCAACAAAAGACATTAAGCTAACAGATCTAGAGGAGAATAGAGGAGGATGGGAAAGCAAAGCCGGCCCAGGGCCCTAGCGAGGCGCAAGGGGGTCGGGCGGCGGCAACATGGTCAGTGTGGCGTCGAGGTGGGAGGAGAGTTAGAGGCGGCGCAAACCCTGGCGGCGGGCTGAGGAGTGGCGAGTTTGAGGCGTCACCGTGGTTGTGCTGCTGCGGTGGCCTGGCTAAAACTCTTCTCGTGCACGAGTGTCTTTTGCGGTGTCACAGTATGTCACCTAACCGTCGGCAACAGGAAGAATAAGCGGCGTCGGCGGCGAGAAGAGAGCGGGCGAAGTAAAGGCGGCGGGGAGTGGCGAGTTAGGCGCCAAACCCTAGCGGCAAAGGCTGTGCTAGCTCCTACTTATAAAGACTTATCGAGCGGTTCTATTATGGAACCGTGGGTGATATCATCTGACGGTTCCATAATGGAACAAATGCGTGATATAGAACATATCACCAGAGCGGTTCCATTATGGAACCATAATCAATTTTTTCTCAAGTATATACACTTACATGACATGTGAAGAAATTACATGTTTATATTAAAAGCGAAACCTATAATTAAACAAGAGTTTTCTAGTGGCGAAGGTAGGTGCTATCTCCATCTGCAATACTTCATAGGCGGCGTGTCGGCATCGAATGACAGTTCTGATCGTGTGACAAGCACGAAATCGTCCTTGGCCCGCATTGGCGCTCGTTACGATATAATTAATATTAATTGTAACCACCTCCAAACTAGATTTTGTTTTTCCACAAAGTCTCGATATATATATATATATATATATATATATATATATATATATATATAGAGAGAGAGAGAGCGACAATAATTCAACATATAATTAAATATAGTAACCGCCTCAAACTTTTTTCATTTTGGAATTTTCATATATATGGCCAAGCAGCGTGGCGTTAAACTAAAAAGATTTAAAAAAGTAAAAACCTATAAATAAAATAAAGTTTTTCTAGTGGCGGAGGTAATTGCTATCTCGTCTTCAATACTTCATAGGCGGCGGCGTCGGCATTGGGCGGATTCTGATCATCGGCGAATGAAGCACGAAATCGTCCGCTCATTGTGCGCTAGCTCGTTCAAGTGTCTCCGAAGACCCTCGGTGTTGAACCAAGAAGAATTGAGCCCATAGGCTCTCTTCCCTTGAGCGAGAGTATCGGCACGGTCGTATCGATCGCTTTGCCTTCGATTTCCACCGATCAAGTGGCGGCAAGCCTCACGAGAGGCGTGCAGCGTCGTTTTGAGAGGACTTCGTCGATAATATAAAAGTAGCGCCGAAAGTGGAGATCACCGGAAGACACGGCGGAGGATGTCAAGGCGGCGGAAGGTGGCGGTCACTTGCTTTCGGCAAATTCTCCCAGCCGGCGGAGGTGAAGACCATTGATCAAGCAGTGTTCTTCCAGCGAGCAGTTCAACCTACAAGAGAGGTGCTCGTCTGCAGTGAGGCGGAAGGCCATCGGTCGTGACGAGGAAGAAAGGACCATTTCTGTTTTTTAATTTTATAAGTATGTGGGGATGATCATCTTGGATGGCGGATGATCCTTTTATCAAACAAGGAATAAATTGAGGCGTGAGGCGAAGAGCGCGCCGAGGAGCCAGCGGATTAGCGTGAGCGAGCCTTGCGCGGCGATGAAGAGCGCGTCGAGGAGCCGAAGCGGATGGCGGCAGCCGTGGGCTGTGGCGATATTATCCGCGAGCGGTTATTGTAGAACCGTGCAGTGATATGTAATATCTCACAAGCGGTTCTTGTTGCGAGAACGTGCATGATACTTCCTGAGCGGTTGTGTTTTAAAACCGTGCAGCGATCTGATTAATATCACGCGAACGGTTCGTGTTGAGCAAATGCGTGATACTCACCGAGCAGTTTTCAAAATGAGCAAATGCGTGATATTACTCTTCACGAGCGGTTTTTAAGCGCGACGATGCCTGAGCGGTCTCTAAGCCAAAACCGTGCAGGTGAATCTAACTCTGAAGCGGTTTTGGTCAACCGTGCAGTGATGAAGGCGTCGATGTTAGCCTTTTGTAGTAGTAGACCGAATCTTTTTCCAAAGATAAAGGATTCAACTCGCAAATCATAAATCACTCCAATAGCTATGAGAGCTATGAAGATGAAAGCTTAAGCCGCGATGGAAGACTTGCAATGAATCCACTCCTAAACCCTCAAAGCACAGCAGCGAACTCACCGAAGAAAACACAGAAAAATGCGGGACAAAATTACTACCACTGTTGTAAGTGCGGTACTACCTCGGTAGCGGTACTACGCGAGCAAATTCTTGTACTACCGCATCGTGATACTACCTCGAGGCAAAGTGCGATACTACCTTTTATCTGACGATGAACAAAACAGCACGAAAACAAAATCGAAAATCGGCGTAACTTTTAAACCGTAAGGCCAAACTCCACCAAATTTGGAACACACCTTCCTATGGGTATTAGGAACCTGTTCCAAGTGGCGATCGTCAGATCTCGTCAAAGTTTTGATCTTTTCAGTTTTACCTAAGAAGGGCAAAGAAGCAGAGCAAAGCGAAAAACTTGATCCAACTCTTGCTCGTGGAGATTGATGATCTAGGTGACCTTAGATACGTTCCCACATGTCACAGCAAGGAGTAAGAGTGCACAAGAACAACCAAAACCAATGGATCAAGGAAGCACCCAAAATCATCAAAGAAGGAAGGAAGAACACAAGAGGAGCTCATCTTTGGAAGAACATCCATAGATTGATTCATGATGTTCTGAGTTACAGCCACTCCCTCAAGGAGGACAAGAGCTCCATCCAAGAGCATACACATCAATCCATCTCTCTAGAGCCTATGCCTCTCTTTTCTTCTAAACCCTAAAAACCAAACTAGGGTTTGCAAATGAAGTGCTTGGGCTGCTGTGAACAGCACCCTCTCTATTTATATGAGGCCTAGAGCTTCTAGAAGACTTAACCCTAATGGGCTCGTTAGGCCCAATAACAAGCAGGACACACTGCATACGCATTTTAAAAGCCCAGTCTTCACTTTTCTTGACCTAAACCACTTCTTGTGTTGCGTCTTGCGCATGTGAGTTGGCATTAGGTCACCAAGGTGGTATTTGGTGAAATTACCAAAATACCCTTCTCGATCCTACTCCATGGACCCAGTCCAATCTGTCGAAGCAATACTTTGCTCATACGTGTAGGTTGATCAGCGGCTCTCATCATGTCGGCAAGTCTCTCCGTCAAGATCGGCCGGAACCTCGAAGGCACTTGCACCGACCCCCACGCCCGCAGAGTCAACCGAGCCCTACATCAGCCTGCCGGTTCGATCCACCTCGTCCGATACGTGCCATGCTTGAGTCACGACCTCACCGGCATCCATGATGGTTACGGACCTCACTTCTCCAAGCTTAGTCGATCCTCCTGCCGCAGATTGACACCTGCAAGCCACACTGCCGCGACAATAGACCAAGAAATAAATCTCCAGAACAAGTTCTTCACAACTTGACCCACGTTAGCTCAAAACATGCAATATGCAACATATATGCATTAACAAACATGGAAATGACATAACCCAAAACAATTCTCCAAGTTAAGCGAAACTGAAACCAAATCGGTACTACATGCCATGTTATGGCGGTACTACTGCGTCTTGATAATCTGCACCCTATAACTTCTTGATCGTCAACTCCTCAATAATCCAAAACTACCCAAAAACACTTGTTGCGGAAAAACCATACGGCTTTGCTTGCGGTGGTTTAAAATCATCTCGGTACTAACAAGCAACCATAACCAGTGTTACTACCGCTCATCGAGAAATCAAAACACAAATTACACTGAATTACGGAAAAACCATACGCTTTGCTTGCGGTAATACCGACAGTACTACCGCTAAACACAACCGGTACTACACGCTTCATCAGCCAGTATTACCGCGCGTGCCGCCGGTACTACCGATTATCGACGACTTCTGAAAGCAGGATTTCAACAAAACCAAGCGATCGTTTAAACAAACCAAAAGCTATTGCCAATTGTACCATCACATTAAGATCGTGAGCATATCTCCATGATATCACAACTACGAACAATATATAATATATATATATATATATATATGATCGGATTTAATGGTACAAGCGACCCTTTGGAGGTCTTTATAGAAAAGTCATCACCAGACGGTTCGACCACAAACAAATGCGTGATATATGCTATCGCAGACGGTTTGTGGATGAAGCAAATCCATGATATGTGCTTATCACAGGGCGGTTTGTGGATGAAACCGTAAATCGTGATATTACTTATCGCCGAGCGGTTTGAACCACAAAGCAAATGCGTGAAAATATACATCGCCAGACGGTTCAAAACCGCTAAATGCATGATGACCTCATGTCATCAACGACCCATAAACTCGGGCGGCTCACGGCAAAATGCGTGATGGCGTTACTGAACTTGGAAATGCAGTGAAGCCTTTTACGTAGTAGTGAATGAAAGTAAGTATATCTAATGTCATCTTGAAAGAAGGAAGCATTCTAGATGAAACTAAACCTTCTTAGTGGAGTTGATGAAGGAAATACTTCAGATGGAATAAAGTACATCCAGGAATACCTAGAATGAAGGAAATACTTCATACCAAAGTAGAGACACCCAAGCCTTATTCGTTTGGCCTAAGGTGCGATCGGGCTCTCGGAAGGTCTATTGGTAAAGAAAGTTATGCGAACCCAACGGATGGTAGAGAATATTCCCATGGACATTCCACATCGATTACCTAGAGGGGAGAGATCACCTTGTTAGGTAGGACTCGCTGATCCATCTTCGGGTTACGAATTGTCCTACTACTGAGAATGGATAACGATGGATGATAGCTGGAGTATATACGATGTTGATTGGTGGTTGAACTACTATCGTCCACTTGGGAGCATATCATCGCTGCTTATACGCTGCTTATTTTGTTATTATTTCCTATTTATCGAGGAAATTCCATGAAAGTCAGGTGAGACTTATGTATAGATTCGAGGTTCGTACTAGGTAGACACAAGTCTCACCGACACGTGGGGTGTAGTTTACTTAATGATTTATTTTATGATATGATATTTATCAAGGAAATAACATGAGTCATAGTTGTAACTTCCTAGCATTAGCTCAACATTAATCTTACTTCTTGATCGGGGGTGTCTACGGTTTCAGAGTTTCTTTAAGGTGATCTATACTTAGTCTTACTACCTACGTGGCTTGGTATATACAACACATGCTAATTATTACTTCTAATTGAGTAGACAACTATTTGTCCCCTAGGTAAGGCCTACGTGTTTTCATCTACCTACTTCTTGTTTAGTGATTACCCTTTCAGCTTTGGTTTTGATTAACTAGCATGAGGTCGTGGCATAGCTATTGCTAACCTTCGTGACTATCTAATAGTACTAATAGTTTTTGGGTTACCTTCCCAACTAAGTGTGCCCTAGTTATATTTGAGTTGTTTAGCCAAATGATGTCGGCTTAATCAACGTCGTAGCGAGTATGTAACATCCCGTTTTCAGACGGTGAATAGTATTTACCGTTGTTGGTTGGTTTTCAAAACCTTATTTCAAATTAACGAGTATTTTCAAAAATCTCGAACCTTAGCCTCGATTCGAATTTCAAATTCAATTTAAACCTCAATTCAATTTCAAAATTCAAATCTCAATTTGAATTCTCTTCTCAAATCTCCCCCTTCAAATCTTAGTGGGCTCAGCCCCTATTCCTCTTGGGCCACCTAGCCCATTTCCTTCCCCCATTCGGCCCAACTGCCTCCTCCTGCTACCTTTCTTCCCGTCTGGCTCCAGGCACCTAGGCATGCACTTCTCCCTCCAGGCTCCCTGCCCTCGTGCTCCGCTTTGCCTTGCCCTGCCCCTCTTGACTCTGGTGCCTCCCTTCTCGCCTTGTCCGTCGATAATCGCTGCGCGTGTGTGAGCCCTATACTGTTGCTGTCACCGACACACCGTGCAGCCTCCACCAACTCCTGGCCCTCCGAGTCACAGCCTTCGTCGCCCTCCCGCACTGTCCTGTCGCCGGCCTCACTTCACCTGCCCCAGGCCTCCAAGGTCGCCGCCATGATGGTAGCACCTCGCCCGCCCATGCTATCCCTCGGGACGGTGCGCCACCTCAAGCCCGCAACAGCTCTATCTCCCCTCGGCTACTTAAGCCTCCTCCCCTTCGGCTCATCCCCTTGCTCTTCCCTCTCATCTTCCCCTCTTTCCTGTGTGCAAAACCGAGGGAGCACCTGAGCTCCCCTTGTCTGCCACCAGGCTACTCCGCCGCCGTTTAACCACTCCGGTGAGCCCCTCACCGTGCCACCACCGTCTTGTGTGCCCGTTGAGAACTCGTCCCCATCTCCACTCTCCTTCCCCCGGCAGGCAGCGTCGCCGTCGCCCGACCACCGCCACCCCCGGCCTCCTCTCCCCACCACTTGACCTCCCTACCCCAGGCATAGCCGTCGTGCGCCCTCCTCTTCCCCGCGCCACCCCACCGCCGGCACCCCACATGGCTGAGCACCCGTCACCTTTTGCTTGCCTTGCTTGTGCCCTCGTGGCCGCCACCCCAGCCACCGTTCAGGCATTGCTCGTGCCGTCGTGCCCTCCGTCGGCGGTGTGGCCGGACCCGTCGCGTGGCCTCCCTGCTGTCAGAGTTTGAACCAAACTCTGTGCAAGCTCCATTAATTAGCAGGGTATTGGTCTTAAGGGAGTAATGATTGCTTAGCTACCAATTTAATGCTAATAATTGGTTTAGCTTTATTAATCACTAGTTTATTTGCCCCCTTGAACCACTGTCGTATGGGCCCAAGCAAACAGTAGCGACCAGTTTAAAAAACCCTAAACTCCTTCGGCTGACAGGTGGGCCCCATGCACAGTATGGACTGGTAGACAAGTGGACCATGCACAGTGCATGTTGACCTCTGGTCACGCCTGTGTGCACATGAACCAAGCACTGTTCAATGGGTCCCATGTCGTGCCCTCCGTCGGGTGGCGGCCGACCCACGTCGCCCATGGCCTCACTGCTGTCAGAGTTTGAACCAAACTCTGTGCAAGCTCCATTAATTAGCAGGGTCTTGGTCTTAAGGGAGTAATGATTGCTTAGCTACCAATTTAATGCTAATAATTGGTTTAGCTTTATTAATCACTAGTTTATTTGCCCTCTTGAACCACTGCCGTATGGGCCCAAGCAAACAGTAGCGGCCGGTTTAAAAAACCCTAAACTCCTTCGGCTGACAGGTGGGCCCCATGCACAGTATGGACTGGTAGACCCGTGGACCATGCACAGTGCATGTTGACCTCTGGTCCACGCACTGTGCACATGAACCAAGCACTGTTCAATGGGTCCCACATGTCAGTGGGTCATTCTCTCTCTCTCTCCTTTTTATTTTCCTGATTTAATTCCATTTCAAACTTCGGAAGCTCCGTTCTCCTCCATTTTAACTCCAAAAATTATGAAATTTATTTCTAAAATTTCGTACATTCAAGATCTTGCTAATGACACTGGTCTTGTTTAATTTGGAGTTCATTTATTATTTTTTAGTATTTATTTGCTCTCTTTGCTTGTTGTTCCTTTTTCCGATACGTTCGTCCGAGTAGAGTTCGAGGACGTGGGAGATCTCCAACTTGATCAAGCTCAAAATTATCAAGACTCTCTTACCTTTAATCTAGGCGAGTCAATGCTTTTATCATATTAAGCGTACATTTTATGAAAATTATATTCCTTTAAATTACCAAAATTGCATGTTTTAATTCTTTAAGCAAATATATGTTAAATCTTAAGGTAGTTAAATACCCATTTGATGATTAATTAATTATTATGCCACCATTTGACAATTTAATCCATTATTCCATGTCACCCTAGTAACTATGTGGTAATTACTAGTTATAGGTTGTACTTAGCGACATGCTAGTCTTGCTTAAATCTTAGGGGCATTAAATATCCTAATCATCATCTTTTAAACATGAAAGTGGCTTTGGGCGATCATTGTGGATAAATGGTGAGATGGTTGAGTTAATGTATTTTGCTCCTAAAACCCTAATAACTTGCTTGTTGTAAATGCAGGCGGATGGTATGATGGATGGTATGATGATGGGTGCTAATGCAGCTCAAGGAATGTTGGTTTGTGGATGGTATGTGGAATGAACCGCCCGAGATAACCCTAAGTTTAATCTTGTCATGACCTCCATTGTAAACATATGCAACCACAAGTGCGCAAAGTGCAACTTGGCTTAGTAAATTTATTGGACCACGGAAATCATCTCCTTTGGTGGTCGAGTAAGATAATGCAAGTAGTGGATACAATCCAGCTTGAATGGGACACCAAGAAAGGGTGAAGTTGCCAGCTATGTTAGTCGTGGTGGTATACATCCCGCACAACTTATGGGACCCACCGCAAGTGGGGGCAGCCCATATGGATGAGATGACGGAAGATGCAAGGTAATTTGAAAAGTTACTGTGATGGTCTCTCAACTACATGACCAAGGAACCATGTGGGGCAACAAGTTGATTATCTCTTATGGGTACACTGTACAACATCAGCAGAGTCTAAACTGTTTAAACAACCATGCCTACGGTCAAAGGCGGACATAGGAACTTACTAGAGTTAGTTCTATTTATAAAACTTTGTGGGTGGGATGAAAATCACGTCGGGCTTACCTAGCCCGGAGATTGGAATTTTCCTGGATCGTCGAACTCAGTGGTGTTAATAGATGGGGATAACCCCAATAAAAAATAAGCATAAGGTGGAGGTAACCTCTGCTGTTATAAATATTGCACAATTACTCTCTTTAATAAAATAAAATTTGGTTAAAATGCTAAGTGATAGGAATTTGTAATTATAATAATTGAAAACATTGCTTTAGCAAGTAAAAGAACCCGAGCCATCCTTGTTAAGCCATGCATGTATATTACTGCATCTTGTGTGTTGGCTTGCGAGCACGGAAGTTGTGCTCATCCTCGCTCTTTCCCCCCAAAACCCTCAGAAGCAGGAAATCATAGACATTATCACTACTACGAGGATCCAGAAGTTGGAGACCCAGGAGATGATGAGGAGTAGTTTAGTTCTTTTAGTCTAGGTCTCGCCTCAGCCCAGCTGACTTCGTCGGTGCTTGCGTGCATCCAATATTATCCAAGTCTTTGGTTAATTTCGAACGCGCACTGGTTTTCCCCAGTCGCTTGCCTGTGGAGAGATGAGCTCTACCCTTTTTTGCTTCCGTTGTAAACCGCTACTTTCGTGATGTAATCTTTTGGCTGTTAAACCCTTATTGTAAACTTGACTCGATCCGGTCTATGTAAACTCGATGTGTTAATTAATGAATGGTTTAGTTCATGCCATGTATGAAATGATTCAACAATGTGCCTATAAGTGCTATCTCTTGATCCGAGGAATAGCACAGTGTTTTCACAGAGGATTTGGATTTGCAAAATCCGGGTCAAAAGAGTAACTACTAATTAACACCACTAGTTAGTGTCTACGTTCTATTGGCTGACGAGATGCTAACCAATCTTGGTTATGTGTAAGGGGTAACTGTCCTATTGGGTTTTCAGTAAGTTTGTGCTTGTAGAAGAATCTAATCCCTCAGCAAGACAATGTTAACGGCCTAAGGTTCAGGGGTAGTTTAGATCTTCTTATTCATAATCTTAGTATCTAACTAGTCAGTACTATACTCTAATCATTGTCTATATCCTATGTGTCATGACCTAGCAACCACCCCTGGTTTATCTTTTAACCAAAGTTGTTGGCCTAAACATTTGGTATGATCCACTATTTATTCGAGTCTTTATAAATTTAGATCTTGATACAGGGGCCCATCCGTCATTTACTAACGAATAGTCCTAAGCATATGTGAGCTTATATGTATCACTACAGGGTTACTATACTATGACTAACCCTAGACATGATGTTGCTAGATTATGGTATACAACCCTTGTTCATTTGGGTACTTCTAGACATAAGGCCATACGTTAATGGTACTTGATTGTTACCCCATTGCTTTACTACTTTGATAAACTATTTTATTAAATTATTATCTTTATTACTACAACAATGGTCAAGAGTTTACTAGTGTTTGATCTCGCGTGTAGGTATATGCCCAGCCATGGCTATATCATTTGATGTTCTAACTACCTGAGTTGATTACTTTAGTTTTATCCTTTTGTTGGATTACTTAGTACGCGATCTCTTGTTAAAGACTTGACCTAAGTCATGAATGAAGAGTTCAGCTAAATGTGTTATTCTAACTAAACACTAATTGATGTTGGTTACTAGTCGCTTGATATGTTGTTTTATTTGCTAATGGTTTGTACGTACTCCAATCATCCATCCTATTGATTCACTAATTAGTTTAGTTAAAGAAAGTATACGGTAATTGAAACCTACATCAACAATCTCCTTAACCCTTGCTTAACACTAATCAATCTCCCATCCACTAACTAACTGACCGCTCATTGCAAAGGGGTCCACTGGCCAGTTGTTGAGAGAGGGCAACACAGAGAGACTACTGAGAGGGGGCCTTGGTCATACACTTGACACACAAAGCAACAGAGAAAGGCAAAGCAAAGGCGAAACAAGGCGGTTAGGCGGCGACCCCAAAATGGGTTCTTAGGGAGCGACCACAATGGGTGGTGGTGGCGTGGCTCGATGTGGCGATGGCGGACGACAGCGACATCTTGCGGCCGGCTGAGGAGGGAAACGGGGCGACGACGCTAGGAGGGGAGAGGGGTGAAGCCAAGAGGAGCATGAACATCAGTGAGGTGTGTGGGAGTCACTGGAGTGGATGGTGGCTGCAGGGAGGTGCTGTGGTGGGCCAACGGCGGGAGCCTCCTACAGCACGAGCGGTCCATTGTGGGAGCGGCACTACGGGGAAGGGGAGCCGAAGTGGATGCACATGTTTAGGGGGAGCTTTCTTTGTAATGACTTTAACAAGCAAATAATTCTCAAAACTCTATTGAGCTTATTGTAAGAATTATTTCTTTGTTAAGTCACAACAAGAATATACAACTCGTTTTACAACAAGTGGTATATTCAAAACCTTATCTTTCTCACACATTGATTGGGTTGTCATCAATTACCTAAAAAGTGGGAGATTGAAAGCATGTAGGCCCCAAAAAATTGTTTTGGTAATTAATGGCATTATGTGAATATGGGACTAACATGTTTATTCAGTATTTACAAGGTTAAGTCCCAGTGATAAGAATGACAATCTGGAGATGCATGCTAAATGACAACCTAGTGCAGTCTTAGCTTCTTCAGCTGTGACGTGATTCACACGTCCCTTCACTATCTGGGCTGGTGGTCTTGCAACTGGAGTACTACCAGAGGCTGGAGCTCCCTGATTTGGTCTGGCTGGGGCTGCTGGTTGCTGCCTTTTTGGGCACTTATTGGCATAGTGTCCCAACTCATTGCAATAGAAGCAAGTAATTCATGCAGCTGAGGTAAGTGCCTTCTTATGATACTAGCCTCCGAAAGGAGTGTTGTGGAAACTGGGATTGTTTGAGCATTGGTATGTACAGTGCTTTGGATGAAGGAGACGGGATTTCTGTCTTGAGGTGGAGTCTTTGCGGGGCTTGAAAAAACCCCCAGGGTTGAACTTCTGGGATGCCATCCTTCTCTTCTGATTCTCCATTTCCAGGTGCTTGCCTTCGTAGCGAATAGCCTTTTTCACCAATTGTTGGAAGTCGGTGTAGTCTTGAGCGATGAGGCGGACTGATATATCATTATGGAGTCCTTCCAAGAAACGTTCCTGCTTGGCCTCATTAGTTGCAGTATCTTTGGGTGCATAGCGAGCTAACTGATTGAACTTATGTAAGTACTTGTTGACTAAGCGATTGCCTTGGCGCAGGGTGCGAAACTCTTTCTTCTTCAGAGTCACCATGCCTGATGGAATGTGAGCATGGCAGAAAGCCTTCACGAACTCGTCCCAAGTGATAGTCTGAGCATCAGCGTGAGACTGAGTGAAATTGTCCCACCATTCCGATGCTGGTCCATTCAGCTGGTGAGAGGCGAACAAAACCCTCTCGCGATCAGTGCATTGGATAATATCCAGCTTCTTGCCGATTGCCCTAAGCCAATCATCAGCATCCATTGGCTCGGTGCTGCTAGAAAAAAGTTGGGGGCGCATCCTCATAAACTTCGGATATGTTGGCCCTTTCTTTGAGGGAAGCGGGGAGCTTGAGGTTGAGCTGCTACTCTTTGCTTTGATTACGATTAAGTGGTAGGCAAGCAGATTAATCAGTTGGGCTTGGCTGGCCATCATTTGGCGCTAATCGGGTTCTTCGGCTAGAGGGGGTGGTGGCAGCGGAATCGAGATCTCTTGCGAATCCGTATTTTCTCATGTCATTCTGGCGATCTTGCCCTTGTCATTGCCAGAAGTTTCCATCTGCACAATTTCTAAGGACTTAGGCAAGAAGAGGAGAAACTAAGGGGAGTAAAGTGAAAGAAACAACCGACTCAAAAGCTCTTTCGAGAAACTATAATAGTTTTATACAACGTTCTACTCGATCCAAACTCTTAATTTGGTGGAGCGACTCAGTACACAGAATGAGTCTTAGCAAACTTAAGCCATATGGTTCGATAGACATCGCAATCTTCGATTCACATTCTTCGATAATTCTTTTCGAGAATCATTTGCAAAAAGTCCTATGGTAAAACAATACCATAGGCTTGATTAAATCATATTTGAACATTTGGCTAAATTCCCCTAAATTCAATAATTTTGGTCTAAGCATGTCTAAGAATAAAGTTTTTCAACAGATTCTAGCTCATACTATTGTATCAACTAGATTTTTACTAAGCTATCAATCACTAGCTAATTTAATAGCAAAGTTTGGTTATATAAAGAAATTGAATAACTACAATTTAAAACATGGATTTAAATTCTTGAATATAAATAAGCATGCAATAATAATTTAAAACAAAATTTAAACAATTTGAAATACTAGGATCAAATATGATCAAAAGATATAACTTGTCTTGCTCGTATGCCTGAGGATCTAATTCTTCACCAAGATCGGTTTCCCCGGAGTTGTCGAAATCTACACGCAAAAAGGAGCCAAATTCAAATAATATTCAAAAAGATTCAAATGAACTCCAAATTGAAAAATTATAGTGTAGATAGGTAGATCTTGATTTTATACAAATTTAGAGATAAAGATCAACTCATTTGGAGTTTTCTAGCAAAAGTTATTAAGGATCTAAATTGGTTCGGCCAAGAAATTCCAATTAAAATGGAAAATATGTTTCCTAACAAGGAAAGCGCATTCTTTCTCGGCTCTCAAAACAAAATACGTCTTCTAAACTTAGAAAGCGTATTATCACTTGTACGCTTATGTTTTATGCTTTCCGAGTATGGAAAGCATCTTTCGGTCATAACTAAATGCGTAATGACCCTGTGCAGTAATGGCCTTGGGCCCGAATTGATGACACATGCGAGGAATCAATGCAATTAAGTGCTAAAGTTTCTGTGCATGGCCCACATGGCAGTGAAAGTTAGCGACAATTAAATCGGCTTTGCTTTCCGCTTAACCCTAAAGACATGGATTTGGTTAATTAAATCTGCTGCTACAGTATTTATCGGTTTCCGACAAAATAGGAAGCTCCCAGGCGCTTGATTCTCTGGCTAGTCGCCGGTGATCCAGAGCACGGCGGTGCGAGTGAGTCATCAAAAACGGAACCGCCTAGCTCATGCGCACTTCAGCTCTGCGGCGGCGAGGTCCACAGTGGCGGGCGCTATCTCGCAGTGAAGTTAGGCGGCGGCGCCATTTGGGTGAACAAGGCATTTTGAAACCCGATGGCGACCTCGACCAATTGTCGCGCATGAGCAATGTTGAACCCTCTGAACTCACCGGAAGCACGGGCAAGGCAGGGTGGCCGGAGGTGTCGTGGCGGCGAGGCCGGGCGGTGGCGAGTGGCCCGACATGGACTGCTTCGGTGAGGTGAGAAAAAAAGCTCGGCGATGCTTGGGGTAACCGTAGTGTCACACGGTGCTCCTAGCTTCAGGAATTGGATGGGGGCGAAGCGTAGCGCGATCGGCGATTGTGGCGGGGATGCTTGCCGGAGACGGGGAAGAGGGGCCCCTAGCGAGATCCTGTGAAGGAAAAGTACAATTAACATGGGGGAAATACTTGTCATGCTCTAGAACGTAACATGACACAGTAGGGGAAGGATGATCATAACTAAGTTGCCGACAGCGAGTGGGCGGTGCCTCAGCCGAGACTTGAAGCTCGTGATGCTCGGTGAAATTCGGCGAGAAGATGAGAAAGGGGATGAGTGGTACTAGGGTGGTGAAGAGGGGTAGAGGGAGGCCCATGGTGCCCTTTATAGGTCTTAGGCGATGAATTGAGGCGCCGAAAGTGCTTGGTGATGTCTTCGGGCGCACAATGCTCGGGCATGGACGAGATTAATGGCGAATAATGCGGTTAAAGGGGCTCGAGGGCATGGCGGCGGCCGGTGATCTCGGCAAGAAGCGACATAGGCGGCGGAGTGGCAGAAAGCGGTGCCACGTGGCGCTGCATGTGAGCATGGCGGTATTTGGGCAGCGATGCTCTCGGGGAAGAAGAGTAGAGGCGAGCGGTGACCCCTTTGGCGGTGGCGAAGAGAGGCGGTATGGCCGTATGAAGAATTTGGGCGAAATTTTAGGGCTGGCGTGAAAGCAGGAATGGGCCGGATGAAGATTCGGCCCAAGGAGACTTTAGGAATTTCCTTTTGATTAAACATTTTCAAAAAATGAAATAATACCTTTAGGGTTTTAGAAAATAGCTAAACGAGTCCAAAAATAATAGAAAAATTCACATAAATTTCCTCAAGCATTCGGACTTAAGTAAAATATTTCAACTTAACTTTGGTATTTAATTTTGTAATTAAATTGTTTTGGTTTTAACATAAATAGGAAAAAGCTTTTAAAATTCGGAAAATTGAAAAACTCAAGGAAAATAATTAAAATTTATTTTTAAACTAAATTGAAAATCTGGGATGTTATAGATCATGCATGCACTTAGAATTTGTTTTGAAAGCCAACTTTGCACTTCTCAGGATAATCAGTAGTATCGGCTTGATGTTGACGGTACTCTGCTTGATGAAATATGGCGGGGGCGGTGGTGCTGTACTACCGCAACCTGGTCGTACCAAAGATTAGTTGGTGATACGTATTTTCGATTGACACAGTTTTGGTTTGGTTGCTCACCCGATGGCGGTAGTTCGATATTTACTTGGCGGTACTCTGCATCGCGAATATGACCTCATTCCTTCATGAACTACGCGCCCGATGTTACGAAATGGCGATGCGTTTTTCGATAAGTACCCTTTTGGATTTCAAAGTGAAGCGGTAGTACAGCTCTTGGGTTTCGGTATGACCATGCAGTGAACTTCGCATGCATGTTGCATGGCGATACTACGCATTCTTTGAAAAGTTGGGGGGTTTTGCCCCTAACGGTTGTATTTGTTTGTGGGGGGGGGGTATAAATACCCCTCTACCTACTCAAGGACAGCAAGAGAGACTTCATTTAACATCTTTGAGCCTTGAGCACTCTCTCTACACCTCCAATTAACTTGTTGCATTCATTGTGAGGTGGTTGAGCCAAAATTCAAGTGCATTCATTCTAGATTGATCCTTAGCACCTATTTGCCGTCAAGCGAAGATTGTGGTTCATTACTCTTGGTGTTTGCCAAACACCTAGACAGCTTGGCGAGAGCTCGCACGGTGATCTCTTCAAGAAGATTGTGAAGAAGCCCGGTGCCAATATTGTGAGTGGTTTGGTGTTCACCATCTCCGGAGCGGAGGAAGAACAATCGATAGTGATCGAGAAAAGGCTTAATTTGTGGAGCTGGCTTGATTAGTTCAAGCTTCCTCAACGTGGACTAATGAAGACCAGCAAGTCTTCGATACCACGGGAAAAACTTAATCGTCTCCTTTATGGTTCATTCTTGTCTTTACTATTTCCGTATTTACATTTCTAGCTATTATCTTGTGTAGAATTGCTTAACTAGAATTGCATCTAGTTTAGATTTAGTCCTTAATTGTCTTAAATTGATAATTAGTCAAAAAGTTTTAAAACCTTCTATTCACCCCTCTAATTGGTTATCCTTAATCCTACAAAAGTGTCGACGGTCAGGAGATCCTTGCAGCAAGACAAGGACCCGTACAGACCTAAAGAAGAGGGGGAGGAAGTCTTGGGACCGGAATTCCTATACTTGAGCGCAGTAGAAGCACTCATGTATTTAGTAAACCGTACGAGACCGGACATTACATTTGCAGTGAATCTATTAGCAAGGTATAGTGCAGAACCTACCAAAAGCATTGGCAGGGAATAAAGGACATCTTCTGATATCTCCAAGGAAGTAAAGATCTTGGTCTGTTCTACAGAAAGAATCAGGACCTAACTATGATTGGCTATGCAGATGTCGGATACCTATCAGACCCACATACAGCTAAGTCGCAAATATGCTATGTATTCCTCTGTGGTGGAACTGCAATTTCATGAAAATCGTCTAAGCAGAGTCTTGTATTGACTTCGACGAACCACTAGAAAATCATAAGCACTGTACGAGGCCTCACGAGAATGTGATTGGCTTCGACAGATGATTCACCGCATCCAGCAGTCGTGTGGATTGAATACCGCGCAAACCCCCACTATTATCTATGAAGATAATGCAACTTGTGTTGCACAAGTGCAGATGAGTTATGTGAAAAAACATCTCACAAAGCATATCAACCCCAAGTTCTTCTATGCTCATGAATTGCAAAAGATGAACGAAATTAAAGTACTACATACTAAGTCATGTGAAAATCTTGCAGATTTATTCACTAAGTCACTTCCAGCATCTAGTTTTGAAAGATGCATACGTAGAATTGGAATGATGAGACTTAGAGAAGTGTAGAATTTAGAGGGAGAATCTTCACGAACTCATTATTGAAACTTCATTACGAAGATCGAGTACCCAATGAGTAAATCCTGGAGATTAAATGAAATTGGGTGGATTGTACTCTTTTTCCCTTGACGAGTTTTTCTGAAGTTTCTCGGCTAAGATTTTTGATGAGGTAATTCGTGCAGTACAGTAGAACGTATTTTATGTACTTTTTCTCCAAAATTTTTCCACTGAGTTTTTATGGAGTTTTGATGAGACATGAATACGACGGATAAGTGCCTAAGGGGGAGTGTTAAGAAATCGGGCCCAGGCCGGCAGCCTTGGGCCCACATTGGCCTCCTCATCCATCCAGTAGGCTATATAAAGGAGAGGGGACCCCAACATTGTAAACAGTTTTCAGAAGAATAATAAAGAGAAGTCTGAAGTCTGCTCATATCTCTATGTTCAATCTACTATTCTGTTCTTGTGTTCTTGCATTGTTTTTACGATTCTAAGTTTGTCTATGATGTAATCGTTTGGACTGGAATCACCAGCGATGGTTCCTCAACAGTAACCACACGTACAACAAGATTCAACAGGACAAGCAAGAGCTTGCACCCAAACGCCGTGGGCCAATGTGTGGCCGATCAAGGTTGCTCCTATTTCGGTGAATTCTCAGGTAATCACACGTACAGCAAGATTCTCTGGTAACCATTGTCATCGAATTGCCAGTCTTTGCACGTATCTCGCCATTGCCATCGAATTTCACCTTGATGTCTGAATGTGTGATGCATTTAGACATGGGATTGGCTCAAACAGTGACCCCATGTCCCACTGGATTTGTACTGGATCCGGAGGAGGAAAAAATGAAATCCCCCATCTCTGCCTCCACATCTAACTTCCTCCCATTTCGGAGAATTATCATGTAACCACACGTACAAGAAGATTCAACAGATAACAGGGACAAGCAATATCTTGCACCCAAACGCCGCGGGCCAATGTGTGGCCGGTCTTTGCCCCTATCGAATTGCCGGTCTTTTGCCCGTATCGCCAACGAGGCAAAACCCAGCCACAAAAGAAAGAAAGAGAAAGAATGAAAAAAAAAATGAGCGCAAACAATGGCATCCAAACAAGGATCGACAGACACCACACTACACGACCGCCTCTTCACGCTCACACCCTCCATTAATTCCTAGTTTCCTACGCCTTCTTAAACCCAACACACGAGCGACACACGAGAGGGGCAAAAATGGCCGCCCTTGGCTCACCATTCCGTCTCCTCGCTTTCTTGGCGCTCCTGCTTCTCGCAGCCTCCGCACGTGCAGCAACAGCGGCAGCACGCTCCTCCAAGCCCAAGAAGCCTTCTTTCCCACGAATCACTCTGCAGCTGCAAGCTCTGCAGCATCAGCGGCCGCGAGCAAGCTCGAGTGGCAACAGGTACGTCGCCGCCGCCACGGCCGCCGCGACCAACGGCACGGCAGCGATGCCGTTCACGGCGCACTACTTCCCGCAGGAGCTGGACCACTTCACCTTCACGCCCAACGCGTCGGCCGTCTTCTACCAGAAGTACCTCGTCAACGACACCTTCTGGAAGAGGAGCACCGGCCATGGCAACGGCAACGAGACGGCGGCCGGGCCGATATTCGTGTACACCGGCAACGAGGGCGACATCGAGTGGTTCGCCACCAACACCGGTTTCATGTTCGACATTGCTCCCAAGTTCGGCGCCCTGCTCGTCTTCATCGAGGTACGTAGGTACATGACATACATATAATCATCAATAGCTATAGAGAGAAGCACCTAAGCTTATACTGTTATACATAGGATTAATTATCTTAGCATATGTATACACATTAGTTACTAGCCTTGCGAACTGGTGTTTTAGCCTTGTTGATAGCCACATTTTGGTCCAAAATTTGCTTGTCGTATTGATTTGATACCACATACTTGATTTGATAAATTAGCACGGTCAAAGTCGTCTCTGCTATTTGGAGAAGATAACTCAGCTTTCGTTTTCATTACGACTTGCATATTATTCCAGAAAATATGGTTGCATTGATCTCAAGACGTTACTTTCTCGATGTTATCTTACTTTGCCGGACGCAAGAACTGAAAGAAAAAACACCACATCAACCATCACACAAATTAAGGACGGGTTAAGCAATTAATGCTGCTAAATAACACTGACCAAGTAGTTTTGCTTCAAATTTGCAGCATCGTTTCTACAGAAGTCGAAGCCGTTCGGGAACGACTCGTACAAATCCGCCGAGACGCTGGGCTACCTGACGTCGACGCAGGCGCTCGCCGACTACGCCGTACTCATCACCAGCCTCAGGCAGAACCTCTCCGCCGTCGCCTCCCGTCGTGCGTTTTGGTGGCTCTTTGTAACGAACGTTTTAGGACTCACCTCCAGGCCCCCCTGCCTTTCTCCCTCCCTTTTCCCTGCGCCTGCACCAACCCGTCCTCTCCTCGGCGTCGCTCTCGGTGGTAAATCGGCTGCGGCAGCAGCGGCAGCCTTCTAACCCGCGGCGCTGGTCTGTCGCCCGCTCTGTGCCGCCGCCCTGCCGCCCGTCGCCCGCAGCGCCGCATCGCCCGCCCGCATGTCGCCCTTGTGCCAGCAGCTCGGGCAGACCCCTCCTCCTCCGCGCCATAGCCTATAAAACTCCTCCTCACTTGCTTGAGCCCCCGTCGCCCGAAACTCCGTGCGATCGAGGCAAACTTGCGCGCCTCCTCGTCTCGTTACCCGTTGTGGTGAGTCCCGAGCAGCTCCGCCGCCGCCCGCCCTCCTCGCCGGTCGCCCACTCGCGCGCCTTGCTCCGCCATGCTTGAAGTGTCGCCGAGAACCGCCGCCATCCACTCCCAGCCCTTGCCTGCCCGAAACAGCCGCCGCCATGCCGCCCTCCTCCGCGACCTCGCGCCTTCGCCCCGCCAGCGCGCCACCGGCCGCCCATTGCATTGCCCCATGGCCTCTTGCTTAGTGCTCTTCTCTTCTTCTGTGTGGCCAAGCGAGCAAGAATGAGGATTTGGTGTTGATTTGAGTGATTTGGGGATTTTAGTGGGAGTGGTGGGCCCCCCTGTCATTGCTAGACATCCTCACTTTGGCTGCCTTGTGGGCCCTTTGCCAGCCCATTTCTCACTTTTCTTTTTACGGTTTTTCTTTTTGGGTTTAACTCAAAAGGAACTTCAAAAATTCATATCTTCTCCATCTCAACTCCAAAAATTATGAAATAAATTTCTAAAAAGTTGTTAAATCAGGATCTTGCTAATGGCATAGGACTTGATTAATTTGGGTTATTTATTGTCCCTTATTTATTTATTTGCTCTCTTTGCCGTTGTGTCTTTTTAGGTGTTCTCGCGATTAGGATTTGAAGGCGGCGACCATAAATGATCAAGATCAAGATCCTCTAGCCTTTAACCAAAGCGAGTCAATACTTTGACCATTTGCCCCTACATTTTATGCAAATTATGTTCTTTTAAATTAGCCAAATGCATGCTTTAATTCTTAATCAAATGTATGTTAAAACTTAAGGTAGTTAAATGCCCACTTGATGTTTAAATAATTATTATGCCATCCTTGATAACTTGAACTCATTAATCCTTGTCACCCTAGTAACTATATGGTAATACTAGTTATAGGTTGTATAGCGACATGCTAGTCTTGCTTAAATCTTGGGATATTAAAATATCCCAATCATCATTTCCTTAAACATAAAATGTTTTGGGTAGTCATTAATGGTCCATTAAGCTAAAGGTTTGTGAAAATAAATTGGTTTTCCTCCTCAAAACCTAATGCTAGCTCTATCTGGGCGGATGGTGAGGTGGTGGGTGCTCGGGGAGCACATGGTTGGTTGGCTTGTGGAATGAACCGTCGAGATAACCCTAAGGACTTAATCTTGTCACGACCTCTGTGTTAAACAAGTACAACCACAATTACGCAAAGTGCAACTTGGCTTAGTAAAGTTATTAAACCTTGGATGTCATCTCACTTTGGAGGAGCGAAGAGCGTACAAGTCTTGGAGATACTCCGGCTTGGAAGGACACCAAAAGGTGAAGTTACAATTGCGCTAGGCGTTGTGGCGGGGCAGCTGCGCTAAACGTTGTGGTGAACATCCGCACAACATATGGGCGTAACCCGTATGGGTGGAATGACGAAGAGGCGAGATAGCTAGAAAGGTTCTTGTGGCCGTCGCCCAACTACATGACTACGGAATCATGTGGGGTAGCGGGTAGACTATCTCTTGTGGGTAAAGTGTGCAACCTCTGCGAGTCTAAAAGCTGTTTAAAGCAGTAGTGCCCTCTGGTCAAAAGCGGACATGGGAATCATAACTTGAGTTAGTTCTATTTCAAAACAACTTTGTGGGTGGTATGGAAAATGGTGGAAGGGCTCACTAGCCCTGTTTTGGATTTTGCACTGAGTCGTCGAGCTCGATGGTTGTGGTTATTGGAGGCGCTCAATTAAAGGATGCATTGGTAGAGTTTCATGGATGGATTCTCTACTAAAATAATTATTGCACATGCTCTCTTTATAAAATGCAATTTGTTAAAAATGCTAAGTGATAGGACTTTGTAATTATGATATTTGAAAAGTTGCTTTTCGCAAATAAAAGAACCGAGCCATCCTTGTTAAGCCGTGCATGTATAAAATTGCATTGTGTGTTGGCTCATGAGCACGGTAGTAGTGCTCATTCTCGCTCCTCCCCAACCCTCCGAGATAATGAAGCAGCGGAGACTCGCCTTCTCGGACGGCCCGAAGGCGATGGACAAGGCTATGAGGAGTAGTATAGTCTGTAGTCTAGGTCTCGCCCGATCTAAGTAGGCTCGTTGGTATTAGCGTACAAGTGATATTATCAAACCATGGTTAATATCCGTCGTACCTGGTTACCCGATCGCTTGCTGTGTGAGATGAGCCTGCCTCGCCTTTGCTTCGCTATAGTTCACGTTACTCTTTTGTGATGTAATCCATTTGGCACCTTTCGGCCCTTTTGTAAACTTCGACCAGCGTGGTCTATGTTACTCAAGCTGGTTGTAATATTTTAATATTTTCAGTTCACGCTTGTATGAATGAATCAGCAATGTGTCTTTGTGAAGTGCTATCTTGATCGAGAATAACGATAATTTCACGATTTGGATTCACGAAATCGGGTCCGACACTCTTCTTACGGCGGTAAGTCGCCATAACCACGATTACGTATAGTTAACAGGCACACGTGTGACGCGCCCTCGTTATGTTCCGTGCGACGCGGGTCTGAATCTTTTGATTTTATACGTTATGTTTGCAGTGTTGGCTTCTTGGTTCAGGCTCAAGTATCCCCATGTCACCATTGGGGCCCTGGCATCATCTGCACCAATCCTGCAGTTCGACTACATAACCCCTTGGACTAGCTTCTACGACGCCGTCTCGCAAAACTACAAGGTACTAGCAATATATAGCATTCTGCTTAATTTCCTAGCAAAGTACCACCCGGAACTCATCTTTGTGAGTTGTGACAACTAAACAAGTGTGTCTGACGAGAAAAATTAATCAAAATATCTACGTGGTGGCCCACTGTCATTGGACCGTTGGCTCGTACGGCGAATCGACACCTTTTGTGAGAGCCAGATTTTCAAAATCCCGAATCCTCTATAAATATATTGTGCTATTCCCTGAATCAGTAGATAGCACTCACAAGCACATTGCTGAATCAACTCATACAAGTCGTAAGACCGAACCATGCAATATATTACAATCATCAGAGTGGCATAGACCACATCGGATTGAGTTTACAGCAAGGGCCGAACATGCCAAAATGATTACATCACAAAAGAATAGCGGAAACTGCAAACCAGTTCCAACCACATGGTCGAAAAGAAGTTTCGACTACAGTCGAAACTACTGTGAAACCAAAGGGGCAAAGTACATCTCTCCACGAACAGCGGCGGAATACTCGTGTATGGTGGTATTAACCAGGACTTAGACAATCTTGGTAAATGCGCGAACACCGACAAACCTGACTATCTTGGCGATACCAAAACTACTCAGAACTAATCTACTCTTCAGCACCACCTTGTCCATCGACTCCGGGGTCCTTGAAGTAGTCGTAGTCTCCGTGATCCACCGGATCTGAAGGGTTTGGGAAAGAGCGAGGATGAGCACAACTTCCGTGCTCACGATCCAACACACAAGATGCAATAGTATACATGCATGGCCTAACAAGGGAGGCTCGGGTTCTTTTATTTGCCAAAGCAATGTTTCAAATATCAATAGTAGTAAAGTCCGACCACTTAGCATTTTAACCAAATTGCATTTTTGTAAAGAGAAAGTAGTTGTGCAATATTCATAACAATGAGAGGTTACCTCCACCCATGCTTACTTTGCTCGTGGTTACATCCACCACTTGCCAACAGAGTGCGACCACCGGGAACAACACAAGGTCAGGGTTACATCCACTGACCGCTTTCATCCACTCACAAAGCTTTTGAAATAGAACTAACTCTAGTAAGTTCCCATATGCGCCTTTGTTGAAGGCACAAATTGTTTAAGCAGTTTTACACTCTCTGAGAGTGTGTACACTTTACCCAAGAGATAATTAACTTCGTGGCCCACATGATTCCTTAGTCATGTGGTGAGACCATCACTGATAACTTTCAAATCATCTCGCCCTTTCAGTCATCTTACCCATATGGGGTTGCACCCTCGTTATGCGAGTGTTCACCACAATGACTAACCTGATTGGCCTCCGCTCGTCACAATGACTAAGCGCGGTGGTGAACATCACCTTACCACGGTGTCCCATTCAAGCCGGAACACATCCGCCGCTTGCATTAGCCCAATCCTCTCGAGCGAGATGACTTTCAGGGTTTGATAACTTTACTAAGCCAAGTTGCACTTTGCAGACTTGTGGTTACACATGTTTTATGATGGGAGGTCGTCACCGGATTAAGTCCTTAATGTTATCTGAGCGGTTCTTTTCACAAACCCACCATTCTCGTGTTACATCCGCACCCACCATCATACCATCCGTCCAGATGTGGCAAAGCAGTTTTGGGTTTTTTTTAAGGAGGAAAACCAATTTATCTCAAATACGGCAGTCATATACTTCCCACGACTGCCCCAAATCATTTTCATATTTTAAGAGATGATGGTTGGGGCATTTTAATGACCCGATACTTAAGCAAGACTAACCCACCGCTTAAGTACAACCTGTAACTAGTATAGTTACCACATAGTTACTAGGGTGACAAAGAATAAGGGATTCAATTACTGAAGGATGGGATAATAAATCAATTAACCAACAAATGGGCATTTTACTACCTTAAAAATTAACATACATTTGCTTAAAGAATTAAAACATGAAGTTTTGGTAATTTAAAGGAATATAATTTGCATAAAAGTAGGCTCAAAATGATCAAAGTATTGACTTCGCTTTGGGTTAAAAGTAAGAGAGTCTTGATAGCCTTGAGCTTGATCAAGCTGGAGGTCTCACTTCTTGAACTCTATTTGAATGACGAACCGAAAAAAAAGGAACAAACAAGCAGAGAGAACAAAATAAATACAAAGGAAATAACAAATGAACTCCAAATAAAATCAGACCCGAGCTAAAAGCAAGATCTTGAATTTAAACAAATTTAAAAACAAAAGAACATTGAATTGAATCGCAACAAAGGAGAGCGAGTCCTTGAAGTTTTGGTTTGAGTATTGATCATTGACTCCACAAAGTCGGAAGGGGTTCAACTACACCACGTGGTCGGAAGGGTTCGACTACACGACGTGGTCGAAGGAAGTGAAGATTCGACTACTCAACGTGGTTGAAAGGAGGAAAGAATTCGACTACTCAGCGTGGTCGAAAGGAGAAAAGATTCGACTGCTCAATGCGATCGAAAGGAGGAAAGATTCGACTACTCAACGCGGTCGAAAGAAGAAAAGAATTCGATTACTCAATGTGGTCGAAAGGAGGAAAGAATTCGACTACTCAACATGTTCGAAAGGAGGAAAAATTCGACTACTCAGCGCGGTTGAAAGAAGGAAAGAATTCAACTACTCAATGTGGTCGAAAGGAGGAAAGAATTCGACTACTCAATGTGGCCGAAAGGAGGAAAGAATTCGACTACTCAGCGCGGTCAAAAGAAAAGAAGAACTCAAAAGAAGGACTCGTTTAGCGCGTTGAAAGAAGCGTGATAGAAGAGCGAGTGCGGAAACTTACCAAGACCGAGAGATGTCGGGAAGGTCGATTGAATGGCGAATGGCGGCGAGAAGCTCTAGCAAGGCGAAGGAGGGCGGTGGTGAAGTGGTCGATCGAGGCAGAGCGAGAGATGGAAATCACGGTAGCTCCTCTGAAACAAAATTGAACGAGTGAGGAATGCTTCGGGAGCTCACAGGACCTGAAATGTGAGTTAGAAGAGGAGCCTTGCCTTTGGGCGGTGAGGACCAAGAGGAGGTCTTGGCGACTTGAACTTCGGGCTCGAGCCAGGGCAAACCACAGCCACAAGGGTGAGAAATGGAGAGTTGGGTGGCGAAAGGAGATGAAGGGGCTACTCAGCCTCTTAAATAGCCTAGAGGAGAGGAGGAGAGAGACACTGAAAGACTCCATAGAGCGCGGGAGCCCGGCGAGGCGGGGCACTCTAGTGACAAGACCCGAGGCGGGAAGTTGGGCACCTAAGTGAAAGTAGGTGAGAGGAGCAAGTGGCGGAGAGGCCACCGGGTGAGGACAAAGGCGCCGAGTCGTGGTAGCAGTGCAATACATGGTTGGAAGAAAGTTCAACCGCTTGGTGGAATGAGCTTTTCGACACGGTTGGAAGGAAGTATCCGACCAAGCGGTGGGAAGAAAAGAAAGAGGCGAGGGAGGAGGGGCGAGAAGGTCGGGGCCCAACTAAGAGGATTCAAATAGAAGGTGAGATGCAAAGCTGAAACTTGAAATCTGAAATTGAAATGCCTTGAAACTAGAGAGCTTTGCAAAAACACTACAATTTGAAAAAGGTTTTGAAAACCAAGAAGACAAACAGGAGATGAAAGACAACATCCAGCGGGATGTTATAAACCTACCATTTGGCGGAATCTCGGCCGAGATTGAGCTACTCGAGAATAAGGCAGGAATTCGACTTGGTGATCTTCGCGCTCCCAGGTGGCTTCTTTTGCCGAGTGGTTGCTCCACTGAACATTACAGAGGCGGATGATCCGGCGTCGGGTTTGCTTCTCCATGACGTCGAGAATCTTGATCGGATGCTCTAGATAAGTCAAATCCTTCTAGAGGGCGACGACTTCGACTAGAGTTTGCTCTTCAGGTACTCGGAGGCACTTCTTGAGCTAAGAGACGTGGAACACGTTGTGGACATCTGACAAGTCTTTCGGTAACTTGAGTTGGTAGGCGACTTCTTCACACTTGGCGGTGATAAAAAAACGGGCCTATGAATCTTGGTACAAGCTTGCCTTTCACTTTGAATCTTCGGGTTCCACGAAACGGTGATACTTTGAGATGCACGCTATCTCCAACTTCAAAGGTTAATTCTCTTCAACAGT
Organism: Phyllostachys edulis; assembly: GCA_036346405.1. NCBI lineage: Eukaryota > Viridiplantae > Streptophyta > Magnoliopsida > Poales > Poaceae > Phyllostachys > Phyllostachys edulis. The sequence continues at coordinate 36,810 of JAYEVD010000494.1, read as the reverse complement.
TGTCGGCATAACTCTTCTATTTGGACTGAGCTGCTTGAAGTCGATCTCTAATCAGTCAAACTTTGTCTTCGGCTTTCTTCAGAGTATCTAGTCCAAAGACATAACCTTCTCTGATTTCGACCCGGTCTTGAGAGAGTTACGCATTTTCTTCCATAGAGTGCTTCAAACGGGGACATTTTCAAACTTGATTGAAAACTGTTGTTATATGCAAACTCGGCGTATGGTAGACACTTCTCCCAATCTATGGTAAATTTCAAAGCACAAGCTCGAAGCATATCTTCTAGAATCTGATTTGTTCTCTTTGTCTAACCATCGGTATGAGGATGAAATGCTGTACTGAAGTCCAGGTGGGTTCCGAGTGTGTCATGCAAACTAGCCCAAAATGTGAGGTGAACTGAGAACCTCGATCCAAAATTATCCTCTTGGGTACTCTATGTAAACATACAATGTGAGCCATATATAACTCGGCCAATTTGGCTCCTTTGAAGGTGGTCTTTACTGGGATAAAATGGGCGACTTTGGTCAATCTATCGACCACGACCCATATCGAATCACATCCGGACTTGGTTCGAGGTAGACCAGTAATGAGGTCCATTCTAATTCCTTCCCACTTCCACTGAGGGATCTGCAGTGGTCGCAGCAATCCTGTAGGTCTTTGATGTTCGGCTTTGATTCGCTGGCAGACATCACAACAAGCTACGAACTTGGCGATGTCTCTCTTCATTCGCGGCCACCAAAACAGAATCTTCATGTCTTGATACATTTTGGTGCTGCCTGGATGCAGTGTGTAAGATGAACTGTGTGCTTCTTTCAATATCAAATCCTTGAGTTCCTTCTGGTGGAGAATAAAGAGACGCTTCCCATACCATACGACTCCTTGTCGATTTTCGATCATCTTAGGGGCTTTTCCTTTAGCCATGAGATGTTTAAATCTCTGGACTCCAGGGTGTCCTTCTTGAGTGGTCTTGATCTGCTCTTCTAGAGTTGGGTGCACTTCCACGGTGGCTAGGGTGTCTTGCTTTATTAATTCAAGGTTGAGTGCTTTGAGCGCTTTCGTGAGAACTCGGGTTAGTGTTCTCAAATCATGATAGTACTTATTGCATACAGGTAAACAACCCCCAGTACCTACCATGCATTTTGGACCAATCCTAAGATCAGTAGCTAGTCTGCACAGTATCAACAACGATGTGATCACAGCCATACAATAAACCATAGACAAAACAGACAAATCAACATTAATAACAACAAAAGACCTTATGGTCAAGGTTTTTACAAGGTTGCCCCGCAGGGCTACAACATAGCGGAACACAAAACACACGTGGAGACCGCCCGATATGCCCACAGGCAATCGAGTAGAGGACGTCCCCTAGCACGAGAGGTCTTCGAAGAGGTCGGAGGTCCCTGGGTGGTCTTCAGCTGCTGATCAATCAGAGAGCACCAAGCCGTGAGTACTTTTGAATGTACTCAGCAAGCCGTAGAGAAATGTATGCAAATAGTACTCATGCAAGGCTTGACAAGGAGGTCTTTATGGTTACTTTGCAGAAAGCAATATTGACTAAAAATACAATAAGTAGATTGAAAAGCACAAGTTGAAAGATTAATACATAAGTAATCAAGTTCTTTGAAAACAACTCGTGAACACCCTGTTCACTTCCCGGACCACTCGTGACCACCTTGGTCACGCCCCAGACCACTCGGAACCAACCAAGACCAACAAGTTTTGAGAAAGTCTACCCCTTGCGTGAAATCACCAAGCATGTCCATAACCGGGGACACGGCTATTCGAATAGATTTACACTCTGCAGAGGTTGTACAACTTTACCCACAAGACACGAATTCTCTAGTTTGTTTGGCATCCGTCGATACCACTGCTCACTACCTTTGGTAAGCAGTCTAGAGCACGTGACAAGACCTTTACAAAGCTCTGTTTTGGCTTGGTTCTACCTGCTAAGGTTTCACCATGCTGGGCCCCCTCTTGCGCCGTGTGATTCCATCCAAAACTCGGAGATCACGCTACCATGACAGAACCAAACCAAAACTTCTGCTAATTAGTCGGCGGGTCCACCCATCACAGACATGTGGTTGCACTAATATGGCGGATCAATGGCTTACAAGGTTAAGTCCTAAGTGGTTGCTCAGGCGAGACCTCCTCATCACAGTGTGCTTATTGCACCCCCTTTACTGCACGATCACTCGCCCAAACGAAAACATTTGGGTTCAACCCGGCCAAAAGACCAACCTAGTCATGGCACAACAAGTTTTATCAACAGTGGCCACGCCACAATTCCATATATCATTAGGTCAAATTCATCATTATTGAGTCATGTGATCGAGAGACGTCGCATAACTAAAACAAGTCTATGCCATAAATGCACCCATGTTGGTTATCACAATAAGAATGTCCAACTAAGATTACCCAACCTAAGATGGTCCAAGGGTACATGTCAACATGTAGATCACAAGTATTCAAGGAGTCATACTGACGAGTAGGTGTTTAGCTAATTCCCAAACCATTTTTATACAAATAGCCATGCATGTTGATATAAAAACAAAGTAATTTGCAAATTGGGAACAACATGATCAAAGACTCGACTTGCCTTCGATGAAGAGTGAGATTCTTCGGTAGAGGTCGTCGGATCCAAGAACTCTTCCGCGAAGCCAGAATCTACACGTGCGAAAAGAGCCAAATAAATACAATGAATCCAAATAAAAACCAAAAACTGCCAAACTAAGAACCAAAAGAAAAGGTGCTAAATGAAGGTGAATTAGAAACGGGCTCTCGGGAGGAGGTCCGTGAGGAGAGATCGAAGGAGATCTGAGGAAGAGGTCCTAAGGTGGAGGTCTGAGGAGGTCCAACGAAGGATATGACTACTGCTTGGTCGTGGGAGAGCAGGGGCAAAGAGAATGGGTGAGAGCAAGAGAGTTGGGTGAAGCTAAATAAGATGAAAGAGGGCGCTTTCGAGGTTTTATAGCACACAGCAATTCAAGGGTAGGTGAAGGAGGAGATAGGAGGCGGTCGAGAGGAAACAAGAGGAAGCAGTCTTGCAGAAATGATAGCATTTAATATGACACAACAACATTTAATGCTCAAGGATCTTTCGTCGACAATAATGTGAGGAGAAAGAAAGAAGGTGAAACAGAGGCAGATGGGGCAGTCAAAGGGATGTCGTGACTAAAAAGGAGGTCACGGTCAAAGGGAGGTCATGGCCAACTCCAAGACTACCCGGTGGTCGCCCGGGATAACCAGTCGCCGGGACCACCAAGGTCGCTAGGACCACCCGGAGGTCTTGAGGACCACCCGAGGTCGGACCACTGAGGTCTTGGACTAGAGGAGGTCGAGACGAGAGGAGGTCAGACGGAGGAGAGGTCCAAAGCGAAAGGAGGTCTAAGCAGGAGAGGTCCAAACAAAGGGAGGTCTAGGCAGGGAGATCCAAACCAACAAGGAGGTCCTAAGCAGGAAGGAGGTCTAAACCAAAAGGAAGGTCTAAAGCAATAAGGAGGTCTAAGCAGATAAGGAGGTCTAAACCAAAAGGGAGGTCTAAACCAAAGGAGGTCTAAACCCAAAGGAGGTCTAGACCAAAAGGAGGTCTAAACCAAAAAGGAAGAGTTGGACCAAGGGGAACACAAAGCGAGCAAAGAAAGGAAAACTAACACTAGAGAACTCCAACAAGCTCAAAACAAACCCAACTCTTGAATTAGTTGAAGTTCGATTTAGTCATTTTAAACGATTTTAATTCCAAAATCTCAAGTTAAGTTTTAGAACTTCAACAAAACCAAATGGTTATTTTTATTTTGAAAATTTTCAAAAAGGCTCAGAAAATTGGGATGTTACATTACTACGGTAGAACTTTTGACTTAGTGCATACTGTGACTACATTAGCCTTTCGAGGATGATAATGGACATCAAATTGTAATCATGTCAGCTCTAACCATCTTCTTTGTCGGAGGTTGAGGTCATTGGGTGAAAATATACTTGAGATTCTTATAGTGCGTGTATATATCACAATGATTCCCAATCAAGTAATGCCACCAAATCTTTAGGGCATGCACTATTGATGCTAACTTCATATCATGAGTTGGATAATTGTTTTCGTGAGGACGGAGTTGTTTGGATGCATAAGCTCGACTTGTCCACCTTGCATAGCACGTAGCCAAGACCTTGTCGTGAAGCATCACAATAGACTTCAAAGTCCTGCGTATGTCGGTAGGGTCAACATTGGTGCGAGAGGTTAGCTGGTCTTCCATTCTTGAAACTCCTTTCTGGCTTACGCCCATTCATACTTCTTCTCCTTTTGAGCAGATGAGTCATTGGTTTGGAAAGCTTCGTGAACCCTTCGATGAAGCGTCTGTAGTATCCGGCCAAACCAAGAAAACTCGCACTTCGGTTACTGAGGTAGGCTACTTCCAGTCCACGACAGCTTCTACTTTGGATGGGTCAATGCTACTCTTCGTGAGATACAATGTGTCAGAAACTTATCTCCGAAGCCAAAATTCACATTTGCTGTACTTGGCGTAGAGCTAGTGCTCTTTAAGCCTCTCTAAGACCAAATGAATATGTCTAACATGCTCTTCATTAGTCTTTGAGTAGATCAAGATGTCGTCTATAAATACGACCACAAACTTGTCCAAGTATTCCATAAATACTTTGAAGTAAAATTGTCGCATTGGTTAAGCCAAGCGACATGACCGTGAACTCAAACATGCCATCTTGAGTGGTAAAAGTTGTTTTAGGAATGTCCTCGCTCGATCTTGGTGATGGTATCCAGAGCCTTAGGTCTATTTTAGAAAGCTACTTGCTCCAGACAAGCTGGTCGAACAGGTCATCAATGCGAGGGCAATGGATACTTGTTCTTGATGGTCACATCATTGGTAACAGTAGTCTACACACAATCTGGTGGTGCCATCCTTTTTCCTTACAAAAGCACCGGTGAACCCCGGGGAGAGGAACTAGGTCGGATAAATCTTTTTCTTGCAAGTCTTCAATCTGAGTCTTAAGCTCTTGAGTTTAGCAAGCGCCATCCGATAAGGTTTCTTGGTAATTGGGGTTGTCCACGGTCTTAAGTTGATCACAAACTCCACATCTCATGCGGTGGCATGCGACAATTATGCAGGAAGACTTGAGGTATGCTCAGAGCTATTGGTGTTGTCTCTAGGGACAACTCTCCTAGGTGGTGGTCTGCTCGATCCAAAGGAAAGGGGCGATCCACCCTAACTCTTATCGTAGTCTCTGGGGTCTTTGGTGAGCACGACCACTCGGTTGGTGCAATCTAACACTCCTTGATACTCGGCCAACCAATCCATCCCTAGGATGATGTCGAGTTTGGGATTCTAGCACTAGAAGATTTGCTAGGAATTCGGAATTTTTTATAGCAATCTCTACTCGGGGACTTACTGAGGTGGCATAAAAGGATCCCCTGGGTGAACTAAGCACCACGGGTTTCTTTAGCTTAAAGGTTAGGCAACTTATGCCTTCGACAAAGCGATCTCGAAGCGAAAGAGTCTGAAGCTCTATAATCAAACAAAACTTGTCTTGGTCTTGAATTAACGAGGAACATACCCATTAGCACTCACAGGGCTTCCGGGACTCCTCAGTGATGACATGGTTCACGACCCGCAGTTCGGTGTCGGGGTAGACCTTGATGCTTGCGAAGCCGGATGACTCTTGCCTTGAGTTGAGGTCTGGCTTGGAGCTAGTGTGGCTCCCGAGTTGAACTTCACGACAGAATTCTGGCGATGGGGGCACTTATTGGCAAAGTGTCATTTCTCTCCACAGCTGAAACAATGAAGGTGGGCTGATGGGTTACTCTTTGTGGGTTGCTTTCGTGAGGCGAAGGGTGCGAAACCATTCCCATTGGAGCGAAGTTGGAGCTGAAGTCCTCTGAGGCGATGTTGCTGGTGGTCGGAAAGACAAAATTGCCGTGGAAGAGTGACTTACAGGGGTAGTTGATACGTAGCCACGGAATGCCATCTTTAAACTAGGTGACTTCATGATCTTCTTCTCATTTTCGAGCACGAGGGCTTTGTTGACCAGCTGGTAGAAGCTGGGGAAGTCGTGGAGGATAAGCTGGATTCTCATATCTTCATGTATTCCCTCCACAAAGTGGTCGATCTTCTCCTCTTCATCAGCTACGTCGTTGGGAGCGTAGCGGGCAAGCTGGTTGAACTTGGTCAAGTACTCATTGTTGTCGGTGACCTGCTTGAGAGCTCTGAACTCATTCTTTTCAATCTCGTCATACTGCTTTGGTATGAAATTGGTTCTGGCGCCTTGAATTCAACCCAAGGAATTGGCGCCATCGAGTTCCATCTCATCTAAATGAACTTGACAACCGCATCTCTGACGGTAGGATCTTCTTGTCGTCGGTCTCAATATTTGTTAGCTATACATACGGTTCTTCATTAGCCTTTGGACTTCACCACCTCGGCGTGAAGTAGTTCTCCCTTACCATCTGTGGCGGCTCCTTCGGTGATGGGTGGCAAAGTTCACCTTGTCTTCTTCTGGGCATCGGCGAGGCAAGCTTCTTCTCTGTGTCGCCGAGCAGGTCTTACGCTTCAAGGGTTCGATTCTTTGCGAAGGTAAGGAGTCTTGTCTCGAGAAGTCCGCCGATTTGGAATTCGACCGATTGCTCCCGTTTGTTGGTAGTTAGCAAAGCTTGGATAATCTGCGTCTGTTTGGAACATGACTTCTTGGCCAGATTTAGGTGGCGGCGGGGAGGTAGATCCGCCCGGCCACAACCACGATCTGCTGCAAAGGTACCCGCAGGTTGGAGCGGCAACTCTTTTAGGTGGTATCTGAAGAAATGCTAAGGCTTAGAACTAAGGGAAGGATATATGAGGATTTAAGGGCCCTCTAGAGCACAACAGAAGCACTGGACCAACGAGGAAAACGATCACAAACCAGACAAAGCCTAGAATGGATGTATTATATTAAGGAGTAAAGTGTTACGCGACTTCGGAAACATAGCATATAAACCATGCTAAGCCGCAACACAAGATACAAACCTACGATGTCTGAGAAGGGTACTCTTAGCAGAAGATCTTCATGCAACTGGTCTTTTGGCCTCTGAAGGTAGGCTTGCGGCGGTGGCCAGTGCTACATCGGTGGCGAAGATGTCCACGAACTTCGCCATCGGACGGCATTACTACCATCAAAAGTTTTGAGCAGGAGAGCCGAAAACCCAGCGAAGGTAGGGATAAATTTAGAACTAGGAGTGATGAGAAGGAGCAATAAGTACGCTATATTTTGACCAAAACTTTTCTTAGTTTGAAAATAGACTCAAGTCCTATGGCAACGACCAGTCTAACTAGGGCTCCTACAGTCGTATGCTCTGATACCAACTTTGTCGGACCCGAATTTTTGAAATCCTGAATCCTCTGTGAATACACTGTGCTATTCCCTGAATCAGTTGATAGCACTCACAAGCACATTGCTGAATCAACTCATACAAGTCGTAAGACCGAACCATGCAATATATTACAATCATCAGAGTGACATAGACCACGTCGGGTCAAGTTTACAGCAAGGGCCGAACATGCCAAAATAATCACATCACAAAAGAACAGCGAAAACTGCAAACCGATTCCGACCACCTGGTCAAAAAGAAGTTTCGACCACCTAATCGGAAACTATAGTGGAAACCAAAAGGGGCAGAGCACATCTCTCCACGAACAGGCGGCGGGATACTCGTGTACCAGTGGTATTAACCAAAGACTTGGACAATACCGATCGTGCATAAACACCGACGAGCCATCTATACTAAGGCGATACCAAAACTACTCGAACTAATCTACTCTTCATGACCACCTTGTCCGCCGACTTGGGGTCCTCGAAGTAGTCGTAGTCTCTGTGATTCGCCAGATCAAAGGGTTGGAGAAAGAGCAAGGATGAGCACAACCGTGCTCGTGAGCCAACACACACGATGCAAATAGTATACATGCATGGCCTAACAAGGGAGGCTCGAGTTCTTTTATTTGCCAAAGCAATGTTTCAAATATCAATAGTAGTAAAGTCCGATCACTTAGCATTTTAACCAAATTGTATTTTTGTAAAAAGAAAGTAGTTGTGCAATATTCATAACAGCAGAGGTTACCTCCACCCATGCTTACTTTGCTCGTGGTTACATCCACCACTTGCCAACACTGGGTACGATCACCCAGGAACAACACAATGTCCGGGTTACATACACCGATCGGTTTCATCCCACCCACAAAGCTTTTTGAAATAGAACTAACTCTAGTAGGTTCACATGTCCGCCTTTGACCGAAGGCACGGCTGTTTAAACAGTTTTACACTCTGCAGAGGTGTGTACACTTTACCCACAAGAGATAATCAACTTGTAGCCCCACACGACTCCTTAGTCATGTGGTCAAGAGACCATCACAGTAACTTTTTAAATTATCTCGCCCTTTCCGTCATCTTGCCCATATGGGGTTGCGCCCATACGTTGTGCGGGATGTTCACCACAATGACTAGCGTAGCTGGCCTCCACTCGCCACAACGACTAGCGCAGCTGGTGAACTTTACCTTACCACGGTGTCCCATTCAAGCCGGAACACATCCGTCACTTGCATTACCCCAATCCTCTCCAGCAAGATGACTTTCAGGGTTTGATAACTTCACTAAGCCAAATTGCACTTTGTAGACTTGTGGTTGCACATGTTTTATGATGGGAGGTTGTCACCGGATTAAGTCCTTAATGTCATCTGGCGGTTCTTTCCACAAACCCACCATTCTCATGCTACATCACTTTCCACCATCATACCATCCGCCCGGATAGGGTATAACAATTTGGGGGTTTTTGAGGTGGAAAACCAATTTATCTCAAATATAGCAGTCATGTACCTCCCACGACTGCCCCAAATCATTTTCATGTTTTAAGAAATGATGGTTGGGGCATTTTAATGACCCGGTACTTAAGCAAAACTAGTGCACCACTTAAGTACAACCTGTAACTAGTATAGTTACCATATAGTTACTAGGGTGATAAGGAATAAGGGATTCAATTACCAAAGGATGGGATAATAAATCAATTAACCAACAAGTGGGCATTTAACTACCTTAAGAATTAACATACATTTGCTTAAGAATTAAAGCATGTAGTTTTGGTAATTTAAAGGAATATAATTTGCATAAAAGTAGGCTCAAAATGATCAAAGTATTGACTTGCCTCGGTTAAAGGCAAGAGAGTCTTAGTAGCCTTGAACTTGATCAAAGCGGAGGTCTCTCGCTTCTTGAACTCTATTAGGACGAAGCGAACCAAAAAAGGAACAAACAAGTAGAGAGAACAAAATAAATACAAAGGAAATAACAAATGAACTCCAAATAAAATCAGACCAGAGCTAAAAGCAAGATCTTGAATTTAAACAAATTTAAAAACAAAGAACACCTTGAATTGAATGCATAGCGAAGAAGAACGAAGTCCTCAAGTTTTGGTTTGATCTTGATTATCGACTCCACGAGGTCGAAGGGTTCGACTACACCATGTGGTCGGAAGGGTTCGACTACGGCGTGGTCGAAGGAAGGAAGATCGACTACTCAACATGGTCGAAAGGAGGTAAAATTCGACTACTCAACGTGGCGAAAGGAGGAAAGATTCGACTACTCGGTAGCGGTCGAAGGAGGAAAGATTCAACTACTCAGCGCGATCGAAAGGAGGAAAGATTCGACTACTCAGCGGTCGAAAGGTGGAAAGAATTCGACTACTCGGTAGCGGTCGAAAGGAGGAAAAATTCGACTACTCAGCGTGGTCGAAAGGATGAAAGAATTCGACTACTCAAGCGTGATCGAAAGAAGGAAAGAATTCGACTACTCGGTGTGGTCGAAAGAAAAGAAGAACTTCGAAAGAAGGACTCGTTGCTTAACGATCGAAAGAACATGATAGAAGAGCAGTGCGGAAACTTACCAAGACCAAGAGAGAGTCGAGGAAGGTCGATTGACGGCGAATGGTGGTGAGGAAGCTCCGGTAGAAGGCGAAGGAGGATGGCGGTGAAGGGGTCGATCGGGATGAAGGAGAGATGGAAATCTGGCGACTCTGCGAAACAAAGCGAACTAGAGTGAGGATTGCTTCAGGAGCTACAGGACACTGAATTGTGCAGTTAGAAGAGGGGCTGCTTGGGGGCGAGGACCAAGAGGAGGTGCGCGGCGGCTTGAACTCGGAGCTCGGAGCTTCGGGCAAACCACAGCCACAAGGGTGAGAAATGGAGAGTTGGGTAGCGGAAGGAGATGAAGGGGGCTGCTCGGCCTCTTAAATAGCCTGGAGGAGAGGAGGAGAGCCAGAAAGACTCAAGCCGGAGACGGAGGCGGTGGCGGTGGCCGATGGTCAAGGCGGTGGGTGTGAAACCATGAGCCGAGGCGGAGGCAGGCGCTCTGGTGACAAGACTAGGCGGGGAAGAGGGGCACCTAAATCAAAGTAGGTGGGAGGAGCAGATGGCAGCAAAGGGTGCCGGGTGAGGACAAAGGCGCCTGAGGCGCGTGGCCAACCACATGATCGGAAGAAAGTTCTGACCGCTTGGTCGGAATGAGCTTTCGACCTGATCAGAAGGAAGTATCCGACCAACTGGTCGGAAGAAAAGAAAGAGGCAGGGGGAGGAGAGGGGCCAGAGGAGGTCTGGCCCAACTGAGAGGATTCGAATAGAAGCCGAGATGCAAGCTAAAAGTTGAAACCCGAAATTGAAATGGGGCAGAAACTAGAAAGCTTTGCAAAAACACTACAATTTGAAAAAGATTTTGAAAACCAAGAAGACGAACGGGAGCTAAAAGACAACATCCGAAAACGGGATGTTACACCTTTCGACCTGCCAGGGGCAGTAGTACATCCGCTAACTGACGGTGTCGACTCTGAATCGATAGTACTAATCTCACGTGTTAGCTAGGACACACACCGGTTAGCATGTATCTTCCTGTAGCTGTAGTCTATAGGACCAACGAACATTGCCCATTAGTTATCAGTCCTTGGCACCTTACGCGTTTCAGTTGTGAACAGTTTCCGTGGACATGCAACTTAAGCTAAGATTGCCATTTTCTCCAGATGTTAATTGATGTACCTTGCTACTAATCTTTCAGTCCGAGAGCTTGAATTGCTTCAGTGTCATCAAGGCAGCTTGGGACGTGCTAGATGACAGGGATCCAACGACACAGGGCTCTTGGAGCTCAGCAAAACCTTCAGAGCCTGCAAGTAAGTTTGTTTAACACACAACCTAGTCCCAATCTTAGCAGACAGGGAAAAGAAATTTCGTCGCAAAGAAAAGAAAAAATAAGTTTTTTTTGAAAAAATAGGCAGGAGTGGTGTCCATTATATTAATAAAAAACGAGTGCGGCACAGGGCAGCATGAGTAACAGTTTTAGGGTAGGGACTTAATTACAATTTGAGAATTGCTCCAAACATTTCACCCAGCGAGGACCACGTTCTTCCTTCCTCTTTTATCTTAGCCGGAGGTCCATTAGGGTGGATGATATGTTGTGAAAGATTACGGCATTCCGTTCCTTCGAGTTTCGGGTAACTAGAATGAGGACCGTGGATGTAAGCCCTTCTAGGAGTCCTCGCAACTCATTGATCTTCGTCTACCGATGCGCAATGGACCGACAATCCACCAATGGGGCGACTGGTGGCGGTTCTAGCCAATCCGCCATGGCAATCAAATGTGTGTAGAGAATCTCTGATTAGGCGAAGAGATCGATGTCGATTCAAAAATTGTTTGCGGGGAGGGTAGGTGAAGAATTTGCACTTGGGGGGTAGGATTTCCATATTACTTATTGGTAATTCATTGTTGTAGAGCCAAAGAAAAGTAGAGCATATGCAAATTTTGAAGAATAGGATCCTGAGGGTCAACTTCGAGTTATCTTATGCAGGGGTATTTGGATCCAAGCTGGATTTGGCTTATTTTAGTCCATAGCTCTATGAATTGTTGTATGTCTTTGGATCATCAATCCCTCAAGAATATTAATGTCCTGCACCCATACGCTGTTATGAAGCGACAACAGCGATTGTGTTCTTACGTTTGGAAACTTGGAAAATCATTGTAGCAGATCTTTGGGAGCCACACCGTGTAGCCAAGAGGAGTGCGAACTTTGCTTCCTTTCCATCGCCAAGAGTGACCGTGTGTCGCTTCTGAAGGGCATCGGTCCGCTTCATCACCAGTATTTCCATGCCTACCCAAGGTTTGTGCTTGGGCTTTCCATTCTGGCGAGCCAACAGAGTCTGAGTTGAGGAGAGCTGCTAGAGGTTGAGGATGCCAAGGCCCCCAAGCCGGGTTGGGCGGCAGACCTTCTCCCATTTGATTTTACATTTCCTTCCCGAGATCTCCTCTTGACCTACCTAGAAGAAACAATGTCTGCTGCGGTCCAGTGTATGGAGGACTCCCTTTGGTGCTTTGAAGACCATGAGAAAGTAGTTCGGGATTGAGGAGAGTACATATTTAACCAGGATGGTCCGACCAGCTAGTGTAAGAAGCTTGCCCTTCCACACTGCCAGTCTCCCTCCCACTTTGTCCACTAGGGGCTGGTAATCAACTCTGCGAAGTCTTCTGCGCGTTAGCGTCAACCCTAGGTATTTTGTAGGGAAGGTCGAACGGATAGCAGAGAGTTGATGTAAGAAAATTAAGACTGCAAGTGTTGTGTTGTGTTGTGTGAAGTGCAAGCAAATCAAACATTAGTCAAATCTTGTAGGCGAGAAATGAGATATGACTTGCAGACCTAAATAGTGTACATAAATCCAAAGGAAAGATAATATACACAATGAACTATAAGCATTTTGTCCTTTGTACTCGTGTGATATGTAAGCAACTATAAACTTGCTAGTTACAGAGACCTTATCTGTTACATTTATGATATGACAAGCATGTAAAGCTCACCTTGACAAGACTGCTCAACCGATGAACTAATGAAGAATGCCATGTATGACATTGTTTTTTGTCCTCAAAAATTTCAGGACTGTCCAGTCTATTAATTCGTTCATAGACTGGCTATGGACAGCATTCGAGAACACGGCCATGGTGGACTATCCAACCCCAGCCAATTTCATTATGAATCTGCCTGCCTACCCCATCAAGGAGGTTGTCACTTGTAACCTATTCTGTAACCAATTCAATTCTCTTGTCTACATTTCAACCAAACGGATAACCAGGGCACCAAGTGTTTCAGAATCAACAAACTGAATCATGCAAAAACAAGACCTGTGCTTCTGTTCTACGGAACATGTAAATTCTCATGAAACTTCTGCAGATGTGCAAGATCATCGACGGGTTCCCCGCTGGCGCAGACATTCTCGACAAAGCTTTGGCAGCGGCGAGCCTGTACTATGTCGTGGATCACCGGTAATCTCTCGTTGCCGGCGAACTCTCAAACGCGCACTCAAACACAGGTGAACACTTGATGTTTGGTGCTGCTAAACTGCTCAGCGTTTTCTGATTTCTTCACTCTTATTTATACTAGCAATGTAACAATGCTAACCAATAAAGTGGCTGAAAATGCAAGCGTAACTAGCATGCATGCTACTAGTAACTCCGCATGCTAGTGCTGCGGTTTTACATGCAAAGAAACAGCAGCAATGAAATGAAATAATGCGCATGCTAGTGCTCATGCCTTTGCTAATGGACTACTAGTAAAACTAATGATATTTGCTAGTGCTCATTGATCGGCATTAGTAGCGATGCGTGACCTTTCGGCTTCAACAATTCTCCCCCTAGTCCTTCTTTGTGCTCACCGATTTTGTTGGCCGCCCGATCAACGCCGCGATTCTTTGGAATCGCCGCGTCCAAGTGCCTTAATCGAAGCGTCCGCTAAATGGTTCTCCGTCAAAATGTCTTTGAAGGGCGATCTTGTTCCGTCGATGCCTTGCCGAATGTAGTGGTAACGAGTGTCGATATGTTTGCCGGATCGTGAAAGAGCGGGGTTCTTCTTTGAGGCGATGGCGGGCCCAGTTGTCCACCTTGAGCTCCGGTGCTCCGGACTCGTCGAAACCATGTCGAACCTGAGCGAGCCTAGCGAGCCTTGGCGAGCTCTTTGTAGCGCTACAATGTATTCCGCCTCGCATGAGAGCGAGCCACCACCTTACGCGGAGGCGCGGTGATGGGGTTGCGCGAGGAAGAAGATGATGCATTGGTACTCTTCTTGCGCGATGTCGGCGTCGCCCGCCATGTCGGCGTCGTATGTAACCCAAATCGAGCTTGTTCATCCTCCCTCTGGCGTAGTGAAGACCGTAGTCACGCGCGTTCCCGCCGCGTCATCAGTAACCGCGCTTCACCGCGTTGAGGTGGTCTCGTGTGGTTTCTCCATGAGCAAGCTCGAGATAGCCCACGCGTAAACAAGATCTGGCGGGTGTGCACCAAAGTAGCCTTGATCCGCCGATGACACGTCTGTACTCGGTGGCGTCCACGATGGAAGCGATGCTCTCCTTGCTCAACGAGCCTTGGTTCCATCGGCGCCGGGCGGGGTTGCGGCGCTCATGCCCTCCGCTCAGCGGCTTCCTGCATAAGGCGGTTAGCGGGCGAGATGCGTGTGGCCCTTGGTTCACCTCGATGCGAGGTAATCTGACAAGCGGCCGAGGTCGCTCATGAGGAATCGCGTTTCATCTCGAGCTTGAGCATACGATCTCGCCGTTCTTGGTGCGGTAATGATCAAGTCGTCGGCGTGAACCCGGCGACCCGGCCGCGGCGACCCTCGGCTCGCATGTACGCGCCGTGCTCGGGCTGCTCCTCTGAAACCAAGTGACACCATGGGCGCATCAAACTTGGCATTCCAGGCCCTCGGTGCTTAGCCGGAACCGTCTGGCGCCTTGCGAAACCTTGATACCTTGTGCTCGTTGTCCTGACAACAAAACCCGCAGGTGGCTCACGTACACCTCCTCCTTGAGGTCGCCGTTGAGAAGGCGCTCTTCACGTCCATGTGGTGGACTTCCCGGTGCTCGTGGGCGCCAGAGCCGGCAACACCCTCACGGACTCCATTCGCGCGACGGGCGAACCTCGTCGAAATCGATTCCCGCGCGTTGAGCGTAGCCTTTGGCGACCAAAGCGCGCCTTGTCGCCGGATGACATTGCCGTGCTCATCGCGCTTCACTTTGAAGACCCGCCAGAGCCCGATCGCACGGTGCCCGATGGGGGCGCGCGCGAGCTCCCATGTGTTGTTGTCTTGATCGACTTCATCTCCTCGCGCGCGCTGCAGCGCCGGCTCGCCTCGCGCTGCCTCGGCCGAAGAGCGCAGGCTCGTCCGCCGTGGTGGCGCAACTCCTCGTCGAGCACTCGGGGCACAAGCCCGAGCGGCGCTGGTCGATGACGCGTCGATGGCGCGGAACGAAGTGGAGCATCGTCGTGGTCCACGTCCGTACTCTCGGGATCGGCCGGTTGGCGAGGCGAACTCGTCGGCGTACTTTCGTGGGTGGCGTCGTGGCGTGGCTTGCTCGGTGTTGGCGTGGCGATGGAGACATGTGAGCTTGTGATGCGCATCAACTTGAAGGCGTCTTTGGAGAAGTACTCGTAGTGTACTCAACGTTGAAGGGCTCGCGTCGCTGGATCACCGTTGCTTTAATCGCCCTCACTCCATTGTCTCGCCTCGTCGAACCACGGCGTCGCGTGACACAATGATGCGCTTAGGTGGAGGGTGCGTGCGGCGGTAGGCCTTGGAGCCGTGCTCGTAGCCGGCGAAGATGGTCGGCGTCTGCGATCATCAACTTCTTGAGTCGGCCGTGTTGACTTGGCGTGGGCGGCGCAACCAAAGGTCTGAAGTAGTGGGCGGTGGGGCGCTTCGCCGTGCCAAGCCTCAAATGGGGTCTTCTTGTTGGCCGTGTCGTGTCGGTATGATTGAGATGTGGAGCTGCGATGTTCACGGCCTCGCCCGAAATAACCCGAAGCTTAACCGCCTTGAGCATACCGTGCCATGCAAGCGATGCTCTGGTTGCGGCGCTCTACCATTCTGCTGCGGTGGTAAAGGCGGTGGTGCCAGCTGGGCCTTGGCGCTTAGCGCGATACTCGCCGAACTCCACGGTGAACTCCCCCACGATCGGTCTGCGGAGGACCTTGAGCCGCCTCCGACTCAACCTCCGCGGCCGCTGGAAGTTCTTGATCGCCGATGCGATCTTTGTTCGGCGACAAGTAGAGCCACATGTCTGGCTCAAATCATCAACAAGCGATAAAAATATTTGTTACCGCTTGGGTTGTGGGCGCGATGGGCCCACAAATCACCATGGGCGAGTCGAGGGCGTGCTCCGCTTCGTCGTGGCGCTTATCGAGGAAATGGCGTCTTTGCTTGCGGCGAGGCCATGTCGCACACGATCGACTTGATCAGCGGCGGCAACCCACGCACTATCTCTGTTGGGCGAGTCGTATGACGATTTGAAGCTGATGTGCCGTACCTCGCATGCCAGCGCCGGGCGCCTCCGTGCCTTGCGAACAAACACACCGCCGCCCAACTTCTAGCTTCGAGGAGGTAGAGTCGAGTCGGGGCGTCGCCTTGCAGAGGCTGCTGCTTTGCTCGTCGAGATCACGGAGGATCTGCGCATCGATCTCCACGGCAGCCGCCTCATCAAGTTGGCGAGGCTCGGGATGTTCGCCCGTCGGTCGGGAATGAAATACACCCGGTCGGCCGCGGTGCTCACCATTCTTGCATGTGAAAATTATGGTGCAGCGCCCTCGATCTCCACCAGCGATCCATCGCCCAAAGCGGACCGTGCCACGGATGCCTCCATCGAGCTCGGAGAAAGGCGACCGTCGCCCGATCATGTGATTAGTGGCGCCCGTGTCGATACCCGCCGGTAGTGATCGCGGTCCTCGCGTGGCAGCGGCGAGCGTGCTCTCGTGGATGCGGGCAGCGAGCTTGGAGGAGTGGTGGAGGAGAAGTAGCGATGCCATCGAGTGTAGGCTCATCCTCTTCACCTTGGGCAACATGGGCTGCTTTCGGACTTCTTGTGCTTCTGCGGCGATCCACGGCCCGATGGCGAACTTACCGCGATTCGGCGCTTGTCTGCGCTCTGGGCGGCCGGACGGCGTGCCGTTCTTGGTGTCGCGCACCGCCTCCCCCACCGCCGCGGCAGCGCCGCGTCTTGCCGTCTTCTTGCATTCTTTGGACCGCCCCTTCACCTTTATCACGTACCTTGGCCGCTCGAGCCACTCCTCTTCACAAAAAGCGGCCTTGCTTATCGGCGATGGGTGGTGGCGGCGTCGGCTTCTTCCTCCCCTTTCGATGGCGCGCGAGCGTCCGTGACCTCCTCGGCCAAGCGGCTTCGTTGGCGTCGAGAAGAGTTCGATGGAAACGCGATCTGCTCGGTACTCGGGGGCGACTTGAAGCATCTTCTTCACGATCTCCGCGCCGGTGATGTCGCTCTGAGAATCTGCGAATGTTGTTCGCGAGACCAGCGATCGGGCGAAGTCATCAGCGAACTCCCCTCCTTGAGCGAGATCTCCCGAAGCGCTTGAGCATTGCTGCGCGTTGGCCTCGCGAACGCTGCGCCAGCAGCGCACGGTCTTCGCCTCCTCCCGGCGGAGCAGCGCCCGTCGTTTGCGTGCTAACGACCCGAGCATTTCAGGCGGCACAGCACGCAGAATCGCCGCCAGCGCGAGGCGGTCCTCGCGGTACTCGATGGCTTCATCCTCCTCTGGTTCGACGGCCTGCCACAGCCCTTGGGCCTGCAGGTTCACGCGCATCAACAAAGACCATTCCTGGTAATTGGTGCGCGTGAGCATGGGGTACTGAACCGAGCCGCCCGCCTCCTTGGCAGCAGCGCTCGATGGCGGCCGCCGCCCGCGATGGCGCCCTCGGCGCGGCGTGGCGAAATCGCGATACCGGCGTCGAGGAGAGGCGATGGTGAGCGATCACCACCGCCCATGGGAGCAGAACCGGACGGACATGACTGCCCGGGGCGTAATTGCTCTGATACCAATTATGCGTGGATCACCGGTATACTACAATTACACAGGCGACCAGACATGCTTCCAGATAGAGGATGGGGAGATCCCCATGGTGAGTTCATTGGCTGGGACTGGCAGGTAGAAGAAACCTGACACACATGTGGTACAATATTAGTGGCAACACTGCGAAAGATCATAGATGTGTTCTCTGAAAATAAAACTTCCTGTGTAGGCTTGCACAGAGATGATCATGCCGATGACAATCTCGAACGAGCATGTTCCCGCCATTCACCTTCAATTACGATAACAGGTCCGAGGTGCCTTGCGAGCTACGGAGTTCGGCCGAGACCGCATTGGATCACTACTGAGTATGGTGGCAATGTAAGTGTTCTTTCAGACTTTCAGTGTAAACATATGAACCGTCAGTAGCAACAATGGCTGGTTTTCAAGTCTTCATCTGGCGCTGCATTGCACAATTCACTGCAGAAAATTGACCTAGTGCTCAAGAGGTTTGGTAGCAACATCATCTTCTCCAATGGAATGCGAGATCCATGGAGTCGATGCAGGTATGCCTTGAAGATTTCACCATCTGATCATTCTTGGTGGTAGTTACAGCCTTTCAGATAACATATTTGCTACAGTACCATAATTGTTTTCCTTTTGTATCGCAATCAGGGTGCTCAAGAACATATCAACCAGCATTATTGCCCTTGTCACAGAGAAAGGTAAACAAGAAGTTGAAGAAAATGTTTAATATCATAGTATTTTAAGACTTATTTATGCATGGTTACTAGTTGTGATGGTCAGGGGCTCATCATTTGGACTTCAGATCTGCAACCAAGGATGATCCAGACTGGGTTGTAGAACAAAGGCGACAAGAAGTTGAGATCATACAGGGATGGATAGATCAGTATTATCAGGACATTGCACAGATGTAACAGTAAGGCGCCATTGCTGTCACAGATAAGGAAAAGAAATATTTGGCTCCATATAAAAAAATAAGGATATTTTCTTTCTTCACAGCGTGATACCGTGATAGACAGGGCAAGTTAAGATAAAATACAGTGCAAAGTCAATAAGTTATGTTATGTCACTTAGCACCATAAATTGTAAAACTCATATAGTCTTACACGGATCATGAATGCAAGGTTCCTTTACACTCAGTTTCTGTTTCTGAAACTGCATTGCTTCTTTGTTTGCCTTCAATGCAAGACTTCAACGAACAATGGTTCGGCATCTGCGCTCACTTATTTTGGTTGTTTCAAGGAAAGAGAAGCATTGAACAGATAATAGATAGATCAAGCACAACATTTCAGATAATCCATGAAAAACATTTCATTTGATCATCCGACACATACATGTGTTATGGAGAAAGCGCGAGGGCTGTAGCGCGCGCATGAACAGCACCGTGGGTACTGTAGCGCTTGTGAACAGTGACTGTTGGTACTGTAGCACCTTATATTTCCATATAGAATAGTTGGTTAGGTAGGTTATTTTGGATTCCTTATCTATCTAGTTATTGTTAAGAATACGATCTTATTTATTACGAAAGTTATTTTTAATAGTTAGAAAGATTAGATTGGATTGATAAGTTTCCTTATAGATTATTTCTTAGGTGTCAAGTCGGATTGTTTCTATAAAAGGGATAGCATGTATCAATTATCAATCAAGCAATGAAAAATCAAAAGTTCAACTAAACCTCAGAGCCTCGCTACCTCGACAAGCAAGAGCCCTGTCGGTGGTTAGATGAGGGCGAGTGCCCTACCCTCGGTCCTCGGACTCGTACCCAACCAACGACCACAACATTTGGTATCAGAGCCAATCGTTGTCCCTTCCACCATGTTGGGCAGCGAGGGTTTTGACTCCATGACAATCAGCGACATGCTGGGTCGTATCATTGAGATGCTTGAAAAGATGCTTGGTGTTCTGGAGGAGAGAAGCCACGCCGGGAGCAAGGAATGTTCCTGTCTGGCGACCTTGGCGGCAACCCCAGCGACTATGACCTTGGCCAAGATGGAGGAGGCGAGAAGGAGGTGGCGCTTTGTCGTCACCAACATAAACTACCGCCACTTCCATCACCTTGAGAACTAGCACGCCAACAATGCCATTCGGCGTCGTCACCAACACCTCCTCAGCGAACATGTGCCCTTGCTTGCTTGCACGAGGTGCGTTCGCCGAGAGGTTGCCGCTATCAACGGTGGTATTTTCCACTCGGTGGCGACACGTGCCCTAAGCGTCACGGGCGCAGCGGTGAGGTCAACACCACCGTCACGTCCTCCCGCCATCATCACGCTCCACGCAGCGATGCAGACGTCACTACTTCCCCATCTTTGGTTGCCCATATGCGGCGTCTTCCTCGATGCCACGTCATGCTAAGGTGTTTCTTTCTTGGGCGCCATGTGTCCAAGCGTCGCTGATCTGCTCTCAAGCGAACCAGCCGTGATACTGGATACTCTTGTCAACATGGGGCCACCAAGGACTTCAACCGTAGCCACCGCGCGGCTCGAGGGCGATTTGCCTCGCCCTTGGCGGTGTAATGTTATGGAGAAAAGCGCGAGGCGTGGCAGCGGCGCATGAACAACACCATAGATCTTGTAGCACTCGTGAGCGTACCATCGATCTTCTGGCGCCTTATATTTCCATATAGAATAGTTGGTTAGGTAGGTTATTTTGGATTCCTATCTATCTAGTTATTGTTAGGAATACGATCTTATTTATTAGGAAGGTTATTTTTAATAGTTGGAAAGATTAGATTGGATTGATAGGTTTCCTTATAGATTATTTCTTAGGCGTTAAGTCGATTTGTTCTATAAAAGGGATAGCATGTATCAATTATCAATCAAGCAATGAGAAATCAAAAGTTCAACTAAACCTCGAGCCTCGCTACCTCGACAAGCAAGAGCCCTGCCGGTGGTTAGATGAAGACGAGTGCCCTACCCTCGGTTCTCGGACCCGTACCCAACCAACAACCACAACACATGACAACTGGTTCTACCAGACATAACATAACCTTGTTTTATGATCCCAAAAACCACCGCCAAGTTAAAAGCTACAGCTGATATAAAGTAGACCTCCATATGAGTCTGACTACACTAAATGCAAATGACGTTCTTCTGAAGATGAGCTGCTCCTAATTAGCTTACTACAAATAGCACAATTTCACAAACATGCAAGAAGCACCGATTGATCAGTAGTGGGCCTATGCAGTTGCAGAAACATCTCTCACGAGGGTTAGAGGCTAAGGGACCAACTCCCAGTCTCCATCCATGAAAGCATCGTCATTTTTGATGAAGTCCTGCAGTGATAAAAGAAGTTGATATAGATGCACCTTATGTAACCAGGTTGATATTTGTGATCCGTATGTGATCCGAATTTCTAATATGGTTGAATCAATCATGCCATATTAAGCGGATTAGTTACGATATTCTGGATTAGTTTCTTACTTTGTAACATTACGTTTTCGGGCGTAAATAGTAATTGCAATTTGGTTCTTGGATTTCAAGCCTAATTCAAATTATTGTGTATTCTCAAAATTCTCAGGCTTCTACCTAAGTTCAAATTAGAGTTTCAAACCCCTTTGCAATTCCCGAATTCAAATTTCAAATTTGAATTCACCTTTTCAAATTTTGGGCCTCTTCTCAATTTTACCCTCTTCTTTTTCTTGGGTTAAGCCCGAATCTCCCCTTGGGCCCTGGCCCACTCCCCTCCTCCATTCTAGCCCATCCGGCCTAGCAACTCCCCTGCCCTTCTTCCTCGCCGTCGCCCACTTGACCACACAGCGCCTGCGCTGCGCCACTCTCGTCTTGTGCTTGCCCTATCTTGTCTCCTGCTCCCTCTGCCACCCGCGTGCTCCGCTGCTCCCTCTACCGCCTGCGACTTCGGCCTCCCCTCCTCGCCTTGTCGCATCAACAAATCCTGCCGTGACGCCATGCAAATCTCGCCGCTCTAGGCGCCGGTCGCGCCTGCGCCCGCGTCGATTAGCCTCCAAGTCGCCGTCCCCCTCGTCATCTCCCCGCCTACGCCACCTGCTCCTTGACCCAGCGCCTAGCTCTCGCCTGTCGCCTCCTTCTTGAGAGCGCCGTGAAACCACCGTCGGGACAGCGTCTTGCAAAGAGCCCTCACGGCTCTCTCGCCCTCCGGTGCCTATAAGAGCTCCTTTGTGCTCCTCTTGACCCTCCCCACTTCATTCCCTTCCTCTCTATCCTGGTAAGTCTCACCCAAGGAAAAACCCAAAGAATCGAGCTCCTCCATTTTCGGCCGACCACCTCGTGGCGCCCTCTTAGCTCGGCATAACCGCCGCCCGCCCAATCACCTGTGCCCCGTGCAAGAACCCAATGCCCCAAGCCACTTTGGTTTTGGTCCTTATCGTGCCCCTATTTAGCGTTCTTCCTAACTTCCGGCCGAACCTTTCTCCGTGGTGATCTCCTTCTCCGACCACCTCCCATTCTTTGGCTTGGTGAGTCCCCTAACCCTCTTCTAGCTCATGCTCTCACCCATTTATGTCATGAATCACCGAGCGCCATTTAAACTTTGCTTGCCTTACCGCCGCTTCCATGCGCAGCATGCCGTCGCTCGATGATCTTAGGTCGCGTCACCCCGTCATCGGCTCCGCCTGCCAAGGAGCTTTCCATTTTGGCCTTGCTTGGCGACACCATGGCGCCCTCATGACGGCAAGCTCAGTGGTGTCTGGCAGTGGACCTCCTTGTCTTTGTCGGGTTGGGGCGGGCACTATTCTCCATGATTAATCCCTAATTATTGTCATTAGGGCAAAACGTCATTGTTTAGCGCTAAGGCAATGATTAATAAAATAATGGCGGTTTAATGACGCCTTGACTCAACGCCACGCAGACATAAATCTGATAATGGTCGACGATTTTGGCTTTGCCCTAGTGATGACAGGTGGGCCCAGCGCGCAGTGTGGACCCAACCCATGGACCACATGCACGGTGCATGTGGACCAAGCTATTCATGGGTCCCACATGTCGATGGGCCACTTTCTCTCTCTCTCTCCTTTCTATTTTCCCAATTTAATTCAATTTCAAATTTCAGAAGCTCCATTCTCCTCCGTTATAACTCCAAATTTAGTGAAATTTGTTTCTAAAATTTTGTAAATTCAAGATCTTGCTAATGGCACTGGTCTTGTTTAATTTGGAGTTCATTTATTATTTATTTAGTATTTATTTGCTCACTTTACTTGTTGTTCCTTTTTAGGTACATTAAATGGAATTAGGGTTCGAAGAAGCGAGATCTCCACTTTGATCAAGCACAAGATTGTCAAGACTCTCTTCCCTATAACCAAGGTGAGTCGATACTTTGATCATTTTGAGCCTACATTTTATGTAAATTATATTCATTTAAATTACCAAAATTGCATGCTTTAATTCTTTAATCAAATGTATATTAAATCTTAAGGTAGTTAAACACTCATTTGATGATTAATTAATTACTATGCTATCCTTTGATAATTGAATCCATTATTCCATGTCACCCTAGTAACTATGTGGTAATACTAGTATAGGTTGTACTTAAGCGACATGCTAATCTTGCCTAAGTACCAGGGCATTAAAATGCCCTAATCATCATCTCTTCAAACATGAAATAGTTTTGGGCAGTCATTGGAGGTCCATGACTGAAGTATTTGAGATAATTTGATTTTACTCCTCAAAACCCTAATAACTTGCTATTACCACATCTGGGCAGATGGAATGGTGGTGGGTGCCGTTGGGCATGAGAGTGGTTGGTGTGTGGTATGATCCGTCCAAATGAATTAAGGACTTAATATTATCATGACCTCCCTTGTAAAACATGTGCAACCACAAGTCTGCAAAGTGCAACTTGACTTGGTAAAATTATTAAACCCTGAATGTCATCTCGCTGGATGGATAACGGGAAAGTGCAAGCGCGTGATATGTCCGGCTTGAAAGGGACACCGATGTAAGGTGAAGTTGCTAGTCGTCGTGGTATAGTCCAACTACACTAGACGCTGAGGTAAACATCCTGCACAACGTATGGTCGTAACCCCATATGGGTGAGATAACGGAAGGGGCGAGGTAATTTGAAAGGTTACTGTGATGGTCGCTCAACTACATGACTAAGGAATCATGTGGGGCAACGAGTATAATTGTCTCTTGTAGGTATAGTGTACCACCTCTGCAGAGTCTAAATTGTTTAAACAGTCGTGCCTACGGTCAAAAGCGGTCATGGGAACTTGCTAGAGTTAGCTCTATTTCAAAAATCTTTGTGGGTAGTATGAAAATAAGATCGGGCTCACCTAGCCCTGAGATTAGATTTTTCCTGAGCCGTCGAGCTCGATGGTGTTGATAAATGGAGGTAGCTCAATCAAAAAAGCATAAGGTAGAGGTTAAGCGGAAGGACCTTTGTTGTTATAAATATTGCACAATTACTCCCTTTAATAAAATGCAATTTGGTTAAAAATGCTAAGTAGTAGGAATTTGTAATTATGATAATTGAAAATGTTGCTTTAGCAAATAAAAGAATCTGAGCCATCCTTGTCAAGCCTTGCATGTATATTATTGCATCTTATGTGTTGACTTGCGACACGAAAGTTGTGCTCTTTCTCGCTCTCCCCAAAACCCTTGGATAGCGTGGATCAAGGAGATTACACATATTACGAGGACCCGAAGCGATGGACAAGGAAACGATGAAGAGTAGTCTAATTCTGTAGTCTAGGTCTCGCCTCAGTCTAGTGGACTCGTTCGGTACTTGCGTACAACTGATATTATCCAACCTCTTGGTTAATATCCGTCGTACACAGGTTACCCTTGTCGCTTGCTTGTGGAGAGATGAGCTCTACCTCTTTTGCTTCCGCTGTAGTTTACATTGCTTTCATGTAATGTAATCAATTTGGCCTGTTCGGCCCCTTTTGTAAAACTCGACCCGACGTGGTCTATGCTTTCATGTAATGTAATCAATTTGGCCTGTTCGGCCCCTTTTGTAAAACTCGACCCGATGTGGTCTATGTCACTCGATGTTTGTAATATATGGAATGGTTTAGTTCACGCCATGTATGAAATGATTGACAATGTGCTGGAGTGCTATCTCTTGATCAAGGAATAATCTGGTGTTTTCCACGAGGATTTGGATTTGCGAAATCCGGGTCCATGATTTGATATCGAGCGTCTGTTGTAGAATCCTTAGTTAGATTGGTGGTGCCTTAGGACTTGGGTCTTATTTCCAAAAGATAAAAATTTTTGACAAAATATAGAGTACTTATTATACGCTCATCACGGTCGAGGGACGGGACCTCTAAGGCACATTGAGCTCGAAGCCCTCTCGCCAACCAACAGCGTCCATCTGGTAGAGGCGGGATCAAGGACCAAGCAAGCCCACCATCAGCAAAATGGGCACCGAAGCCAAAACCACAGGGACAGCTTCAGAGAGTCCCCCTAAGTTGCGACTCTTTGGAGAGGACAATGGCCCTCGGTTCGGAGCTCTCGACGGAGGCACTCGACGCTATCCTCGCGGTTCTTTGTAGCAATGAATATGTAAATGCTTTGGGGTCGAGAGGACATCGGTAACACGAGGAACAATCGAGCACCGTCCGTTCATCTGAAACGACGCATCACCCAAGAAACAGAAATTACAACGTATGTCGGCGGACTAGTTGCAAGCGGCAAAAGAAAGTGCGAAGGCTTTGTTGAAAGCGAGGGTCATTAGTGAGATTAAACCTGCGGGTAGCTAGCCAACCCGTCCTCGTGCAAAAAGGCCGATCACCAAAATCACGGTACGTGGCGGCCGCAATTCGTGTGGAAAAAGCATAATTTATGTCTGAGTACGCGTGACATAAATCCTGAACAACGACACCGAGTTCGACTCGTGGCGTTTGAGCATTTTGCCAAAACTTGGGCATCACGGTATGTTTTGCATCTGTGGGTCACCCGAGTCTAGCAGAGCGTCGGCGAACCATGACAACCTACTAGAAGGTTTGAAGAAGTGCCTTGTGGGACTTCAAAGGGACTCGACTGAAGAGCTCCTACAAAGCCCTATGGGCACTCACTTTGCTCATAGCGAGACTCTGAGTTTCTCTTCGTTCGAGTCCTTTTCCGACGATGAAGCCATGACCGAGAATTCACACTAAGTCTCTCTGAGCAACATCCGAAGTCGACCAGCGAGGCGGGAGACCTTCCTTGACCTCCTCGAGAGCACCGCGTCTGAGCCATAACAACCATGTTCAAGAATGCTGTGAAAGCGTTGCAGAAACATACAACCAAGTCAGGTCGCCCCTAGCACCCGAGCGACATGGTTCTCAAGCGAGTTGCAAATCCACGGCCAGTGGGCAAGCTAGAACCAAATGGGAGGGCCGTACATCATCACCAGCGGCTTTCGGGCGGTTCCTTCTACATCGCAACACGGAGGGACAAGAATTGGGCCACACATGGAGCATAAAGAGCCTCCAAAAGTTCTACCCTTAAGGCCCTTGTAAAAAGGCAGCTCGTCGGAAATCGCCAGATTGCCTTTATCTGGCGTGGGCATGTACAAAAACAAGTGTACTCTGTGGCATTTGCCCCGTTTAATGAACAAGCAAACAAGCCCACAAGGGTGGCATCAAATAAGCCCACCACGGTGGCAACAAAGACACCACGCATGGCCTTGGCCGGTGCCTGCTGATACCCTCAGGAGGCATGAGTGTATAAACTAAGACACCGTGCATGGCCTTGACCGGTGCTGTGATGCCCTCGCGGGCATGAGTGTATAAACTAAGACACCACGCATGACCCGACCACGGTGCTGCGATGCCCTCCGCAGAACATGAGTGTATAAACTAAGACAACTGCGCATGACCTTGCCCCGGTGCACACCGATGCCCTCCTCAGGCATGAGTGTATAAACAAAGACACCGCGCATGGCCTTTGGCCCCGGTGCACACCGATGCCCTCCGTAGGCATTAGTGTATAAACTAAGACACCGTGCATGGCCTTCGGCCCCGGTGCACACCGATGCCCTCCACAGGCACGAGTGTATAAACTAAGACACCGTGCATGGCCTTCGGCCCTGGTGCCCTCATGAGCATGAGTGTATAAAGCGCGCAGCCTAGGGCCTTCAACCACAGTGCGACCGATGCCCTCAGGGGACAGAATAGATGAAGGCAGCCGCTGCGCTAACCTTTTTAGGTTGGAGTCTTTGTTTACCGGCGGCGGTGACTCGTCGGCGCGCCTCGTGGGGTATGTGAGGGCCATCGTCGTGGCGAGAGCTAGAGATCGATTGAGGATCAACCGTACTAGCGCGATGTACCACGGCATGTGCGATCGTCTTTATAGAACAAATGGCATCTATCCTCTAAAGGCCCCCTCTGTTGTAGTTGTGGTCATTAGAGCACTTTGCTCTCGGGCGACCCATCTTTGGTAGACTCGATCCGTCTGATGAGGACATGTACCATGGGGCCAGCGGTGGACCGGCCAACCATAGGGTCCCTTTGGTGCGTAAGCGGTGCGTGCTTCCTATATCTTTACCTCGGTCGTATTCTGGTCATCCTTTGTAACCAATGTTACGGTTCGCGAGCACAATATACTGCGTGCAGTCCTGCGTGTGTACAAGCATTTAATGGAAGCGGTTGGACGTCTCACGGTGACGGCGTGTCTTTGGGAGCCATACTACGTCGGAGAGCGGAGCTCGTGCTCCGGGAAATTTGTCTTCAACGTGTTGAAGCGGCCGTCTTGGCGAACACGAAGCTTCGTCTTGATGTGTTAAATCGAAACTTCTCAGTGCCGCGGTGATGTGCGATTCGACCACCTAATTTATTCGGTTCGTCGGGGCGAGGTGCTGACTTCGACACCGCGTGAGTTACACACAACACATGTTCATATATGTTTTTGCTAGTTCTATTCAGCGATTCTAATTGCGGTGGTACATTTGCGAGCATAGTAGGAGGGTAGCACCGGGGCCTTGATGGCGGCAAAGATGGGCCGTGGGTGGCGCGATGGGCGAATGCCCACGAGGCTAACGTGTGGGAGGGCGGCCCGTCTGACCCGATCGCGTCTGACCAGTACCTTCGCTAAATGCGCCCTGCGAACACGCACTAAGTGGTGCATGTCGTCGACCCTCCCCGCTTCGCATACCGGCGCACCGACCGCGTACCACACCTGCGTCGCGGAGCGATGCACCTCGCGGTACATACTATCGTGTTTTGAAATGTTTGAGTCACGATTACCTCAATTGTAGGTTTGGCGCTTTCTGTACTCCTTGCGAGCGGACATCAGCGTCGGGGTTGCGAGATGGAGCGATCCAATCTGGGCGAGCTCGGCATTAGTGCGGAGGTAGCGATGAGCTAGTCGCGATTTGTCCGTCGAGCTGTAGTCGGCGGCGTTCGCGTGACCACGGCGTCGTGCGGGGCGTTCAAGAGGTAGCCTCATCGGCGCGCTCGTCGAGCCGCCCACATCCTGATCCGGTCGGGGAGGTTCGGGGAGAACCGTCCACATCTTTGCGCTATCTGCGCCTTAGCGAGCTAGAGGTCGATGAACGCGTGGTAGTACACCGCCGTCGTCGTTCGGGACACCTACCGAGAAGCACCAGGCGAGTACCTTTTCTTCCCGACCCATCCGGGCCGATCTGGCGGGTTTGACCCTTTCTCGCGCATGGCCTGACCAAATGCGTTTCCTCTCTTCGGGTTTGTGATCGTCGATATATTGTAGAGATGAACATTATTTGTCCTACATGTTTCTTTGCTCCGGTAAGCAATGAGCTCTCCCGCCTGAGGATGTGGATGCCTACTTGGCGGATGCACCGGGAGGTCAGGAGGCGGTGAGCTGCACCGTTGAGGTTCTTTCGGGTCGCGGCTTAGCGGGCCCCGATGAACCTGCTGACCCGCAGTGGAGTCGACCCCCAGGAACCGCGGATCAGCGGGCTCTGGCGTCTTTCTCTGTCAGGCCCGACCAGGGCACCCGCCAGGAAGCCCAAGTGGGGCGTATTGGTGGGAGACCGGCGTGGGGCGTGGCGGCAGCGGAGGTGCTGCGCGGTGTGCGATGGGGGTCTTCATTGTGCTCTATGTACTTGCATTACGTGTTTCGTATTGTATTTAAGTAGGTACTATGACATGGTTGTCTATGCATTCCTCTAGCATTGTTCTATAACTTGTATTATGTGTTTACATATTCTCCTTCGTAGTTACTATGACATGGTTGCCTATGCATTCCCTCTATCATTGGTCTATTACTTATTCATATATTACTTCGAATCATTGGTGACCTAGTCATTTGAACCGTTCGACGACGTGGCGAGAAATAGTATTACTTCTGCTACCCAAGTCGTGCAGCGGTTGGCGACTAGTCCGATAATAAAGCTCAACCATTGTGCGATGCTTGCGCCAAGTCGTCCAACAATTGGCGACTATCAGCGTTGGGCGATACTTATTGCCGTCGTCCAGCGGTTGAGCGACTGAATATGCGTGTCGCTCAACCCTTGAGCGATGCTTGCGCCGAGGTCGTCCAGGTTGAGCGACTACTGCGGTCATATAAAGCCGGCGGAGGTCCGTCACGGTTTCTTTCACCATTTCTCGGCGGACAACCATAGTAGATCGGGAGAGAAAAAAAAAGGGAGAAGGTAGGGAGAGGAGAAGCGAGAGAGCTTCGAGAGAGGAGACAAGGGGATGAGAGGAGCTTGGGAGAGGTACACAAGGGAGGAGGCGAGCTCGGGAGAGGCGGTTTGGGAGGAGAGGAGCTCGAGGCGTGAAAGCGAAAGATGAGCGAAGCTTCGTTGATCTGAAGAGATGGTCTCGCGTGAAGGTAATAGTCTTGTTTGTTCTTGTTCTCGGCGAATGTAGGCGGCGTGTAGCTACTTGTTAGTTTAGCGTATATGGTGAATGTATGTCGAGAAATCACTAGTTGCAATGTTTGTAATATTTGCAGTGATAAATTAGTCATGTCGAGCCCACAAGATTGAAAGTGCATTACGGTGTTGGTATGGTTAAGTAAAGGTCCATCGGTGTTGACCTAAGTGATTTCGGCAAGTCACTTTGGTACACGGACTGGAGAATGCCGAATCGGAGATGTCTCTGACTGACTCACGAAGCTTCTCCTTGGACCCCAGGTGTGGAGTGTCGTCGTACAAGAGGTTTGGAGTCGATCTCCACACATTCGATGGGAGTTAAGCGGTGATGCGCCGCGGTTACATGGAAGGAATTTACGGAAGATTTGTAGGCGATGTGGCTATGAGTGCGTGCTACTCGTGCAACCATGTCGAAGAGTCATCGGAGGCCTGCAAGCGACTATCGTCGGGTTGGTGAGCGGCTTCGAGGCGCTTGTGCCTTGCGGTTCATAAAAAAAACAACGGTGGCGATGTTGCGGAGGCGAAGAGGAAGGCGGTGACCCATGTTCTTTGGCGAAGAGGATATCGCTGCCGCGCTTTTTCGGCCAGTGCCGCGGCGGTCACGAGGAGCATATTGGCGGCATAGTCGTCGAGATGGAGATCGATGACTTGACAACTCGGGCGGAGGAAGCTTTAGAAAGAGGATGGTAATGACTCTTACGAGGAGGACGAAAGGTCCCATCCGCGAGAATGGAATAGGGTGGGCGTTGAGGGTCTTTCTATGCACGACGAGCACGAATCAACTGTAGAAGTACCATGGGGCGGAGTTGAACCGTGCAATGTTTCTTGACAAGGGATCCTGCGGGATGCCATTAAGGCATGGGCCTTGTCCATGTAGCGGGCGTTCGCGTCCTCAAATCGATCGGGAAGCGATACACCATGGTGCTGAGAGCAAAATGGGTGTCCTTGGCATGTACGCCGAGACCGTCTGAGACTCAACTGGATTGTCTCTAAGGTGGAAGCACACTCTTGCTTGCTCGATAGTGTTTTCTGAGAGCATATAACTGGCGTCCACCTTCATAGCCAATGTGATGTCGGAGATAGTGAAGAAGCGGGTCTAGAGGCCAAGCACATTATGGTGGCTATCGAGCAAAAATTCAAGTACAAGATTAGCTATCTCGAAGGCATGGCGTGCTAAGTAGAAGGCTTTGGAAAGGAGGTTCGATTCTTCGGCGTCTTCGACAACTTTCTCGTATGCTCGAGTCTTTGCGGGGCCGGGGAACCGGACACATACATTGTTATGAAGGACAAACCATCAAAAAGACCGCGCTAGGTTTTATGGTATTGAAGAGGTCCTTCTTAGCATTGATCTGCATCAATGCATTGGACATATGTTGCCCATG
The DNA here is from genome assembly GCA_036346405.1 of Phyllostachys edulis. NCBI lineage: Eukaryota > Viridiplantae > Streptophyta > Magnoliopsida > Poales > Poaceae > Phyllostachys > Phyllostachys edulis. Next base: position 5,815 of record JAYEVD010000494.1, on the reverse strand, counting down.
ATCTCGATGGGCGGGGCGTTTCTAGCGGGAAATACAAAGGCGTGATCGGCGGCAATTGGCGTTGATGGCAACAATCAAATTTGCCCTTAGCCATCGCTTTCGCCGAAGTGAAAATTTTGTGTTGGTTGTGGTTCGCCGACATCGAAGGAGGGAGTAGTTGGAACGCGTCGGGATGTACGCATAATCCATGATCGCCACCTCGGGATGATGAAGGCCATCCGGAAACCGAGAAGACCGATGAGCCATTCCTTGGCGGACATGAAGACGGATGGTGCATTCGCCATCAGGGGCCAACTTCTTCAAGCGATTCGGCGACAACTTCTTCAAGCTGTTCAAGAGACTTGCTATCACGGAAGTCGGCGTAAATTTGATCGTTGTGGGAGATGTTGGACAAAGCACACGGGAAGCATGTCGTCGAAATCGAGGAAACAAAGCGTCCTCATTCCTAGGGCGGCGTGGCGGCGCTTCCACCACTGCGGGAGCTCGACCCTCCACATTTGATCACGGAGGACCTCGAAGACATTGGGTGTTTCTCTCATTGGATTGAGGCGAGCCATTAGAAAGTGATCCTTCTTTGCGACACCGCAGACGGTGCAAGTGCGGCATAATGACCACTAACCTTGCGAGGTGTACAAGCTGGGTTATTAGGGGCCTCCGTTCTCGGCCTCTCATCGCCATCATAGGAAGGCGTTCGCATGGTACTGTCGGATATTCGGGGAAAAATCGCCGTCGACACTTCATGCAACCAAACCACATACATCGTCTTGCTCAAAGATTATAAGCGTACATGCGAGGCCAAGACAAGAAGGCTCGATCGCTACGGTCTTCGTAATAAACAATCTGAACATCGATTCGACGTGGTCCTGAGAGCGAGCGGATTTGGGGCGGCTCGATCTCTTGTTACCCATGAGGTATGCCTTGGAGACCATGTGAATGAACTTAGCGCACATGTAACAAGCTAAAACTCCTTCACAAGCCATGCTCTCATGTCCTCATGCGTGTGGCACCATCCATATGGACCCATTGAACTTCATATTAGAGTACTTCATGAAGGAGAGGGGCGGCGTGGTCTTGGCGAATGGGGTTGCGGGGTTGTGGGCAACCATACGTTGGATATTACCTGGCGGACTTGGATTAGGATCTAGACACATTGAAGGGGAAGAGGCGTCGTGAGTCATTCTGATAAGACGATATGGACGAAGGGGAAGTTGGAGCGGCGGAGTGAGCGTTTTGGCCTTGCCTAGGAAAACCCTGCTGTGAGAACTTACAAAGGCGCTGCCGAAACGTGGAACCTGACATAAAGTAACTTGTATTAGAAGCGCTAGCATGTTGTAACTTGTGCCGGTCGATTACTTTAGTTGTTGTAAGCCTTTGTGAAATTAATTGTATCGTATTTGCAAATTTTAACTTTATTTGAAGTGTCAACATCTCGCCTTAATTGTCGGATAATGTGCGGTATGGAATAGCTCGGTTTCGAGTTCAATCGAGAATAGTGTAATGCCGTTCATTGTGGCCTCTGCCTTAGGGAATGAATAGCGCCTTCACAAGACTAAGCAGGGGTAGCTGCTTGCGATGACAAGACCGAGATGGAGTTGGTTGCTGCTTGCGAGACAAGACAAGCAGGGCAACTTTAATGCGATAACAAGACCAAAAGAAACTGACCTTGCGCGTGTGACAAGACCAAGCAGAGGCGACTTTGCGTAATAACAAGACCAAATGGGCTAGCTTTGTGCGATGACAAGACCTACTTGAAATTTGTTGCTTTGTGCGATGATAAGACTAAATGGGGTAAGCTTTGTGCGGTGATGACAAGACCAAAGGAAACTGACCTTTAGCGATAACAAAACCAAATGGGGCAGCTTTGTGCAATGATAAGACCCTAACGAGCCATTGCATTGCTTGCATTGACAAGACCAAGCAGGGTAGTTTTAGCGCGATGACAAGACCCTAACGCCCGACAACTTTTCATAATGACAAGGCAACACTCTTCCTTGCGAGGCTACTCACATGAAATTTACCACACCATGCCAACCTGCGACTTATAAAAAGGAGGTGAAAGATATCACGGGAAGAACACTACACAACCAAATCCAAAACTACACGAGTTTGGTTCTCTGGCGGGATGGACAAGGCTGCGGAAGCAATGGGACAAGATCCATGAACTAGCAAGAAACGCTAAGGCGCGGAGACGACCAAGCAAGAACTGCTGCGGCCGGGTTGACAAGAAGGAGCTTGCTAGGATGGCGACTCTCATAATGAGGCCCAGTAGCGATGGCGTCTTCGAAGCGTTCAGCGGCGTTCGCATAACACCCGCTAGAGGGAGCGCGCCTCTATTGATGCGAGGAGCCATGCAAGTTCTTCAAGTCCAAGCAGGATTAGTTTGGGCTTGCGTTATTGGGGTTCTTGTGAACTACTCCGTGACTATCTTGGCCAAAGCGTTGGGACCGGCGACTCACCAGAAGCGGTAGTAAGGACGATTAAAGTATGTCCCTACCATTTCTCTTTCAAAGTATGCCTTGACAACCTCTCCGTCTACACCATAGTCCTGGATCCGCTATGTAGCTCTGCAAGTGGATCGACTAAGAGATCCGCCCATGACCGGTGGTCTCTTGACTTCGGCAGTGGGATGCCAAGAGCCAGCTTGAGATCCGGGAGGAACGCCGCACCACGAGCAAAAGCGCATCGTCGAGGCAAACTTATCTTGAGGCATGCAAGTCTTGGGGCCTTGAGCTCGCGAGAAAGAAATGGCGATCAAGGCCAAAGAGGCGGCGAGGAGTTCAACGCCGAGAGCTAGCAAGGAAAAAGGAAAATGGTCGGTCTCTGTGATGGAAGTCGAGACCATTGCATACTAGTCCCGTCGAAGGTAGAATCTATTTCCATTCCAAAAAGCGCATATGCGTAGGAGTACTTGGGTTTGTTGTATGGTGTATGATGATGTTTCTTATACACGTAACCAAACCCTATCTTGTGTTATTTCGACTTCATTATAACGTCTATTTTAATTAGCAACATCAAATATCCTCGTCTTTTAGCATTCGATTCTTTCATGTTATTCGGCATCATTATAAAGACATCCAACAACATGTATCATACGGGCAAGGCACGCAAATATTGTTTGTGAAGGACATATCTGTTTGAAGTGTCAAATGTTATCAATCCATCCCAGCATCATTATAAAGACATCCAACATGTATCACTTCTAGGCAAGGCCTGCAAATATTGTTTGTGAAGGACATATACACTGAAGTGTCAAAGGTTATCAATCCACAAAAAGATTTTCAGTCCATATATGTATTTACGCTCAGTTAAAATGATGGTCTTATATATGGTTCACATATAGATTCTCTACTTTTAAGTTATGGATAGTTCGAGAGGGATTAACTTTCAAAATTTTGTAAAAAATGATTAAATAATAAAAACATGGTGCCTCCATAGCTATGCGCCCCGTGTTATTCCCTAGCGCATCGTAATATCACTTACCTTCATACTTACGACTCGATACTATCTCAATCGTCCTCACAAAATTCTTGAAATTCGTTACTACAACAATATCGACAATCAAAAATGTTATTGCGAGTTTGACAAATTCGTACAATTGATATTCTACGAAAATAACAAAGCAGACCAATCAACCTTGTAACCACATTTTATTTTTTAAAAAATAACATCATACAATAAGATTTGCTAAATGTAATACATACGAAATGTAATGTTTATTGTAACACAATTATTCCAATCGGATTATTGAATAGGGTAGATATTACCTAAAATCACCAGTGGTTAGACGACATAGTCAAGTCGCTCGACTAACGAGCGGCAACAACGCATGTAAGCTTCGGTTGGTTAGGCGACTTGGTCCAAGTCGCCATGCCATTAGCGACTATGATCCGGCGGTCAAATAAGCTTAAATGTTGGCGAGTTGGGCGGATGTCGCTTTATCGAGTTAGGCGACTATCGATGGTGACGATTATTTACGACAAAAAAAAATTAAGTAGTATTATTTACGTAATTAGAATAAAAATAGATTATTTAAAAAAAATTGGTATAATTGCTTACGGCCGTCGCGGTATTGGCGATTATTTACGACAAAAAAAAATAAGTAGTATTATTTACGTAATTGAATTAAAAATAGATTATTTTAAAAAAATCTAGAGTACCAGTCCAACAAAAGTTCTTTCAGTTTTTTAGTAGAGTGAAGAGCAAACTATGCATTAAAACGGGCTTGTTTCAGGAGTTCAGATGGAAGATCACAGATCAAAAAATTTCCTTTCTATGATTTTCTTTTTCTCAAATTAAAGATCAGCATCAGTACAATGAAATCCAAAGAAGAACAAAAAGACATTTATTTTCCTCTCGATCTGTAGTCTACCATCTCGGGGTAGTACGTCTGGACCAAACAAATAACTAGGGAAACAAATTTCAACCGGGAACAAGTAGAACAAGCAAGTGCATGCACCTCATTTTGGAACATCGCTAGACTGTTGACATGAACAGTTGTTCTTGTTCAGTGCTTGCTTTGAATGAATAAAGGATCTTGATATTTAAAAGGTACAGAGAAAGATACACAAAATTACAAGTTGCTGAATTGAAGCAGAATCATGTTGCAGGGCCTAGGAGACCTCAGCCTGCTTTCTTGTTGGCTTTGAGGTAGGGCAGTGCGCCCATCACGTTGTTGTAGTCGCTCTTGTTAACTTGAGCCTGCGAGAAATATAGCACTGCTCTCTTAAGAGGACATACATGCACGTAAAATTGTGTTGCTTGCAGGCTTGCAGCACAAAATGCAAATTTCAGACTTTCAGTAAAACTGTCGTAGTGTCACACTCACTTAAGAATCCACTAAAATGGAACTGTACCTATACGATCAGGCAAGTTATTGTTATTTTTCGACAAAAAAAATAGTTACTGTTGTTTCCCCGGTGCTTAATTGTCCAACATGATTGCCGGAAGTAGACCTTTTTTTTTTTAAGCAGCTGATGTAAATTCTTATAGTAGAATGATGTTTAATGAATCCTAAGTAGTTGTAAGGATTTGCAGGGACTGGAAATATTGAACTTGGGGGTTTTGGCAGAGGGTAGCTGGGGTAGGAATTGGAGCAGTAGCAATAGATTGGTTGGAAGCAGCAAGAAGGCGGAGGGAGGAGATAGAGCTAGAGGGAGACATGAGGAGAGATTGGATAACATGTTTAGTCTTTGCTTGATTGATCTCAATAGTTTACCTTCCCTTTATTATAGAGGTAGGCCCTAACCCGACTAAAAGATAGAATGCAACCTGATCTTATATTAACTAATTGGCTTAAGGCCCGAGCAAATGCATCTAAAAGGAAAACTCCAACTAATATTTTTAATAGAATACCGAAAAGGGAAAGTATGCACAACAATCATGGCACTACTCCAAAGTGAGCTTGGCATAGTTCAGTATTTAGCAACTGATGTCGTATATCCCCCTGCACAGTAATTATATAACCTTCAATGTCCAGCCCTTCTGATATTACAAGGCCATGACTGCTAATTTTTGGATACGCATCTCTAGAGACAAAATAATTTCTACAGTCCGACTCATCGAACAATAATTTCATCAAAGTACGTCATACTGCAATTCCATGTTTCAAATACATTAGCAGTGTAACATCCCAAATGTATAATCAGGGTTTGTTTCAAATGTAATTAAATGTGTAGAAATTAAACTTTTTCTCACATCTTGAAACTCCTAAACTCACATGTAATTCTTGTCCAAGTTTTGTGTAATCCAAAACACAAAGCTTTTGTTGGCCAAAAGTCAAACTCATTTTTCCTTTTGTCACAGAATCTTGTGCCAA